>JBBYHK010000006.1:20374534-20391840 GCA_038382065.1 Adansonia grandidieri | reverse complement strand
AAACAATAAACTTTTGAGTGCAAGTTAGTGAATAAAAATAAATAACTGAAGAAAAGGGAAAGAAGAAGCAAACTCAATAATTTAGAGAGGTTCAACCTCAACTGCCTACATCCTCTACCTCATCCTTACTTATCTCAGGTTTCCATAATTCACTAACTTAAATTGTCTACCTTTTAAGGATAAGGTATAACCTTTACACTCCCTATCTTTCAAGGCTAAGATAGAAACCTTTACCCTCTATCTTTTGTGGCCAAGATAGAACCCTCTTTCACTACTTTTGAAGGCTAAGTAAAAACCTCCCTTTTTTACAAGCATTTGTGTGCAAACAAATAAAACCTGTAAAGGTTAAGTGTTTGCAAGAGTTTTGGCTCAAGGAAAATATTTATCTAAAGATACAAAATGAAGAATACAAGGATAGGAAGATTTAATCATATACAAAGATGAACTACCTAACAAAAATGATAGAAAAGATGAAAGATATGACTCTAAGCATAATCTCTTAGTTCTTCCTCTTGTTCAAGGTGTTAGAGACGCTTATTCATAGCCTAGATCATGATTATAGTAGTTGGGGATTTTTGGTAAAGGAATATAGCCATTGGAGCCTTTAAAATGTCATTTCCCATTGTTTCCCATGCCTCTGTCTCGATACAATTGAAAGGGTATCGATACATTATGTTTAAAGATCCAAATTATGACTATTAAACAATCCTGTATTGATACAGAATAATCTATCTCGATACATAAATAGTGATTTTTGCATTTTAAGGTTATTTAGCTACTGTTAAGTATTGTATCAATACATACACATAGTGTATCGATGCATTCATATGAAAACCAATTTTAAGAGGTTTTTCATTACTTTAAAACATGTAAAACTTATCCAAAAAATGTTTCATATAAAAGTATGTATTAAGAACACATTTTTGGGTGTTTGAAGGAGTTAAAACATATTTTAGTATTTTTTAAAATGTTTACAAAATATTTCATGAAAAAATACTAATCTTGAAAATATTTAAACACAAGCTAATAAAACTTAAGTTTTAGTTATATCAAAACTAAGATTAATTGAAAACTAATATAGTTAACTATCTCTCCCTTTTTTATATTTCAAAACTTAAGGTGAATTTGCTTGTAAAACTCCCCATTAATCATTTAAAGATTTTCAATAAAACTTTCCCTTAATAGAAGCATTATGAAATGGATTTTTGGAGATTTTAGAACAAGGTTTTGAAAACACTTGGCAATGGAATTTTTAGTCATATTTAGCTTTAGAAGTACCAACACAAAATATTAAGGATTTCAATAACATAAATAATGTAAGCACATATGAAATCTTCCTACTTGCTAGCATAGACATATATATAAATGAAGTATAAGCAAGCAAATTAACCCTTAAAACTCTCCATCAAAAAGTTGCAGATAGATTAATTCAAAGCTAAGGGACTAATTCCAACAAGATTTCTAAAAGTTATATTAATTATGAATCATTTAAGAGCATGTATACCAATTATTGAGAGAATATATGCATATAAGCCCTAATGTGTAGTTCATCCAATTTTTATATTTTTGTAGACATTTAAGTACATTTGAGAGATAGAACATACCAATTGTTGAAGGATTTTAAGAATTATTAATCCAATTGTCGTCTATATGCAAAATAGATGCCAATTTTTGAATTTTTAGAAAACATGCGTACTACAATAAATGCCATATGGAAGGCTAAAAATTTTTTTCAAGAAAAACGTAACAAACTTTCATAGGTTAGAAAATCATTTTCTAATTCATGATAAGTCCATGAAATCATTTGAGTAAACATTCAATAAATAAACATGCTTAAATATGAGAATTAAGCACTTAGACATGTTCAAGGATTCATTAAATGCAAACATTTTAAGCATACATTACATACTAGAATACCAATTATATATAATTGACTTATATATGTCACCAAACTTAATAGTAACGGATAAGAATTTAATAGCATTTGTTTAATGTTTACCTTAACCTTACCAAACTTTGATGATATGTTCATTATAGCTTTGAGGATCTTTCTAGTGTTTGAGCATTCCTTGATGGTTTTAGCTTGATTTGAAGAGGTTGCATCCTTTATTTGCTTCCTTTTGCTATGCAAGTGTTCAACTTTCAAGGATAGATTTATCTCTATGAATCTTGTAAAACTTTAAAAAAAAATCTTGGCAAAAGATGAGGATTGAAGGTTCTAAGATTTTAATTGTAAAAGAATATCCAATAAGCTTATGTTTTGTTAGAAATGATAGATGTTCAATGAGCTTGATGATATTTTGAAATAAGTGATACTAAATGTTTATGAATGAAAAAAAACATTAAGTATATATTTTACCAATTATTGTAATGCAAAAAAATTGTGATCTATAGAAAAATGTGTATTTTTTAGCATTATAAGGCAATATGTGCACTTAATCATATAATTCATGCATTTGATTTGTGAAACACTTATCAATGAATCAAATAAAATGTTTAAGCATATGATGGGTTATGAAATGATGCTCATTAAGGTTTAGAAATCTTAAGAATGAAGCACTTCAAGTGAAAACTCAGTAAGAGACCAATTTTGCATTTAATAGCCGAAAAAGCATGAAATTGGCCAAAATTCACTAGTTGTATTGATATAGGGGCTTTTGTATCGATACACATACTAATATAATGATAGAAAGTTCATTGTATCAATACAAGTTGGAGTTTTTTGGGTTTTTGCTTATTGTATCAATATAGGGCTCTAAGTATCAATAATGCCTTAAGTTTTTTGAAAATGCTTAGAAAAATATGCAATTTGGCATCCAAAACCCATGATTTTATATTCTAATGCAATCTCTTGATTTTAAATATTTAAAACTCATATGAATAATCAAAGTTTGGATTAAAATAACTTTTAAAATCAAGTTTGAATGAATTAACATATTTGGTCACATAAGTAAGGCAATATGCAACTAAAGGTCTTGGAATAAAAGATTTTCATTCAAACCACATATGCACAAGTTTAAAAGAATTTTTAATATATACCAAACTTGTTTAAGCCATAAAACATGAACTTACAACATACTTAAACATCCTAAGTCTCATACAAGCATAATTGAATATAAATTATTAAAGAGACTTAAGAACTTGCGAATGCATGTTTATGACATCATAACTTATAAGTAAGCTTTAAATGCTTCCCCTAAAGATATGCATATAATTTAGTCATGCAATAGAGCTTCTTAATGACTCAGAACATAAAGTTTATTAAAATCAACCTTTTATGCATAAATCATTCTTAAGTCATGCTTTATAACAACATTTCACAAATCAATTTAACATATTATCATTAAGCACTAAATCATCAAATGCATGCACATTTAAGCTTATAGTTGCTCAAAATGTAAAACATGAATTTTCATTAAACCCATTTTGCATTAAAAATGATTTTTTTAAACATGAATAACCAATACACATATCAAAATTTTAAAGTTTAGAGGCTACCCATCACACTTTTTTATGTGTCTAGAGCATCCATTTGTATTGCGTTGCTCCTTATTGCTCTAACACACCTACAAGAGACATTCACTTGGTTGTTGGTACCCAAATTGCTTTAGGTCCTTAAAGATTAGTCTCAAAGCCTTATATTCCCTTAAGAACCTATACTTGCCTAACTTTAAATTGTGTCCTTTTTTTTATAAGACAAGTATGCAAACTATGACCATGAAAATTGCAAGTTGAGCACTTGGTCATAGTAACTTGACAATATTTGCCTAAAATGATTTTCTTTTCTTGTTTCAGGCTTTCAATTTTTCTTTTCAAATTAAGATTGGCTTTCTCTAAAATGTTAATTCTGAGCTTAGAGTCATTAAAATCATTTTTCAAATCGTTGTTTTCATTCTCTAAAACAAGTTTTGATTTTAATAGCAAATCATTTTCAACTTTTAATTTTGAGATCATTTTCTTGTGTTTAAAATTCATTTCCTCAAACTCAACTACAAGATCATCAAATGCATCTTGTAACTCATCACATGTATAGGAATTTAAATTTGGAGAATTACAGGTTACTTTAGGCTTATCAAAAGCCATGAAAACAAAGGTTTTAAATTTGGTCTTGCTTGGAGTCATCATCATCGAAAGAGTACTATCGCTCCAAGTTGATACAAATTCTTTTTTCTTTTTCTTTGTCAATAATGAGCAATCGGGTTTGACATGGCCTTATTCGTTGCAATTGTGGCATACTATGTTGTTAACCTATTTAGATTGAGATGATTTGCCTTTATCTATCTTCGTAAATTTCTTGAATCTCTTGGCAAATATAATCATCTCCATATCTTCACCATCCTCATCATCATCTTCCTCTTCCTTGCTCATGGAAGCCTTCAATGCAACTCCAACTTTTCTTGGTTGCTCTTTTCCATGATTTATTTTCATTTCGTATGTGGGGAATGATCTGATAAGCTCATCTAAGGCAAGGAGATTAAGGTCTTTTGACTCCTTAATTGTGATCACTTTAGCTTTCTATGACTTATAGAGGTTATTCAACATTTTCTTAACCATTTTCTTATTAGGATACACCTTTCCAAGACCCTTCAAGCTAATTACTATGTCTACGAATCTATTAGACATCTCTTTGATGCTCTCTTTCGGTTTTATCTTGAACATCTCAAAGGGTGGCATGTTTATCTTGGACTCCTTAACTTGATTAGTCCCTTCATGTGTGACAACCAACTTGTCCCATATCTCTTTGGCATTATCACACAAAGACACCCTATTATACTCATTGAAGCCTAATGCACAAAAAAGTGTGTGCATGGCCTTGGCATTGAGTTGAGCTGTCTTAGTGTTTTTCTTATCCTATTTCCATTCTTCTTTAGGAACTTTAAGATCATCTATCATCTTTGTTGGGATGAGTGGGCCATTCATAATTATCTTCTAAACTTGATAATCATTTGCTTGGATAAATAGCCTCATCCTTGGCATAATCTTCACCATTAAAGAAAAAAGGTCTCAAGATTGAATGTCCTTCTTGGCCCATATTAAAAATATCACTACTAGCCATTCGCTTAGTTTTGTATAGATCTTTGCTGAAGGATGTTAAGCCTTTAAGAATGAGACACAATTTTTGATTCCAATTGTTAGACCTTTTAGCAGTGAATGAAATCAAAAGAGGGTGAATTGATTTCTCAAAACTTTGGTAAATTAAAACTTTTATAAATAAAATTAAGAAATCTAAATAATAAACTTTAGAGTGCAAGTTAGTGAATAAAAATAAATAATCAAAGAAAAAGGAAAGAAGAAGCAACTTAATGATTTAGAGAGGTTCTGCCTCAATTGCCTACGTCCTCTAGCTTGGCCTCACTTGCCTTAGATTTCCATAATTCACTAACTTAAACTATCTACCTTCCAAGGATAAGGTATAACCTTTAGAATGTCTATCTTTTAAGGCTATATACCTCTACCCTCTATCTTTTGTGGCTAAGATAGAACCCTCTTTCACTACTTTCAAAGGCTAAGTAAGAATCTCTCTTTTTTACAAGGATTTAAGTGTAAACAAATAAAACCTCTAAAAGTTAGGTGTTTACAAGAGTTTTGGCTTAAGGAAAATATGTATCCAAAGATACAAATGAAGAATACAAAGATAAGAAGATTTAATCCTATATAAAGATGAACTACTTAATAAAAATGATGGAAAATATAAAAGATATGACTCTAAGCACAATCTTTTGGTTCTTCTTCCTTTTGTTAAAGGTGTTGGAAAGGCTTATTTATAGCCTTGATCATGATTATAGCAGTTGGGGATATTTGGTGAAGGAATATAGCTGTTGAAGCCTTTAAAATGTTATTTCCCATTGTTCTCCATGCCTCTGTATCGATACATTATGTTTAAAGATCCAAAATATGACCATTGAATGGTCTTGTATCAATTCAAAATAATCTGTCTCAATACATGAACAACAATTTCTTCATTTAAGGTTATTTAGCTACTGCCAAATATTGTATCGATATATACACATAATGTATCGATACATTCATATGAAAGTCATTTTTAAGAGGTTTTTCATGACTTTAAAACATGTAAAACTTATCTAAAAAATGTTTTATATAAAAGTATGTATTAAGAACAGATTTTTGAGTGCTTGAAGTAGTTAAAACACATTCTAGTATTTTTCAAAGTGTTTAAAAAATAGTTCATGGAAAAATACTAATCTTGAAAATATTTAAACACAAACTAATTAAGCTTAAGTTTTAGTTATATCGAAACTGAGATTAATTCAAAGCTAATATAACTAATAAAAGTCTTGTTTCCTTAAACTCGATTCTCCTAACTTAAGAATTAATTACTAACTTTCTTTATCTGCCTTTATTTTTACCTTAAAATCGATTCTCTAATTTCTTAATTCAAAACCCCTAAATTTTCCCATAAAAGCAATTTAGACTTTGCCTTTTTCTTTTCTTATAAATCGTAACAAAATAATAAACAAAAAAATTTTCAAAATTTCACCATTAAAAATAAAAACCTCATGAAACTTCAAAAAAATGATTACGTTATTAAAAGGGCATGTCATTAAACAAGGCCACATCATAAAGATAATAGTATCAAGTTAACAGTATTAATGATTTGATTCAATTATAATATTTTAAAAATATAGGGACCTAATTCTAACAAATTGTTGTACCAAGACTAAAATCCAAATTTGACAAAAGTACAAGGACCAAAATCACGATTTAACCGAAAATAACGTGAAAAAGTTCAATTAAAAAGTCTATATGTATAAAGATTGAATTAAAAATTCTATATATGAAAGTTTAATTAAAAATTCTAGTTTAAAATTTTACATATAAAAAAATCTAATTTGGGAATTCTACATGCGAAAGGTTAAACTGGAAATTTTATTTGGAAAAAGTTGAGTTAAAAATTCTATATGGTGTCAAGTGAAAATTTATCCAAAGTATTTGGCCGTATTTTGACATTTCCAACCAATTTGAATTAAAGTTGACTTTTCCTTATTCTGCTTGATTCGTCTTGTTTTTAGTCTTTTGATCAATTTTGACTTAATTAAATTAGGCTTGATTCATTGGGTCGAGTTTGATCAAGTTTTACCATGTTTGACCCGAGTTGATCAAGTTTGACCATGATCTTTTAAGTTTTCCTTCTAATTTGTAACCTATTGAGACTTTAGGGATTTTGGGGGAGTTTCAAGCTAAGAAGTGTAAGCTTTAGGGAAATAAGAGAAAAGTATTCAGGCACAGTTTACTCTAAGAGGCCTGACAAAATTTGCTATATACAAGTTGAAAGATCTTATCCTAGGCATCTAGCGTCTGTTGTTCAAATTTGGCAAATCTATTTAACAATAAAAATTTTATTAAAACCAAAAAGTCAAAATAACGTAGCAAAACTTACCAAAAAGCATCAACGGATCATCTTATAAACCTTTAATTGATCCAATCAAGTAAGAAGGAAACAGAATCTAAAAATCATACCTCAATCCATAGAAAGAAATTTTAATGGATATTAAACAATCTTTGCTTTGTTCTTGTACACCAAACCCAATTGTCGAAAATGAAAGCTATACATTTGTCTAGCTTTAATACTAATCCATACAGATAACTTGAAAATCTTTCAAAAAAGAGACTTCTCTATGCGAACATCTATGCTAGAAGATTAGGTTTCAGAAACCTTCCCTAAACGATCTTTCTATGCACCAAAATCAAGGAAATTCGAGAAAAAAATGATTTCTCCCCAAAATTCAAAATAAAAGTGGTGCATAAAACAAAGATGCCATAAATTCTTCAACAGGAAGATGAAACGATGAATCAAGGTTTCTCACCTATATTAGGGATGGTATATGTAGGGATTAAATACCTAAGGTTCGAGTGTTTTCAAGCTTTTACTTATTTGCACATTGGCCCTTCATTTTTGAACAATTCAAAAAACCTAATTTTGATTTAAAATTACTGAAATAGTCCCAAAAACCTCAGTTTTAACCTAAAAGATCGAAATAATCTTAAAGCTACTTTTTAAATCCCAAAAGACAAAAGACGAGATTAGGTTTCAAAACCCTTCCCTAAATGATCTTTCTATGCACCAAAATCAAGGAAATTAGAGAAAAAATGATTTCTCTCCAAAATTCAAAATGAAAATGGCGCATAAAACAAAAATGCCACAAATTCTTCAATAGGAAGATGAAACGATGCCTCAGGGTTTCTCACCTATGTAAGGGATGGTATATGTAGGGTTTAAATACCTATGGTTCAAGTGTTTTCAAGCTTTTACTTATTTGCACTTTGGCCCTTCATTTTTGAACAATTCAAAAAACCTAATTTTGCTTTAAAATTATAAAAATAGCCCCTAAAACCTCGATTTTAACCTAAAAGATTGAAATTATCTTAAAGCTACTTTTTAAATCCCAAAAGACAAAATTACACCTAGAAATTCACCTTAGCGAAACCTATAGCTAACCCTAGCTAGGTTACACAACCCCTAATTTTACCCTAGAATTTGATTTTCATCTTCAAATAAAAATAAAAGAAAACAAACTTGACTTATTTCAACCCAAAATCCCTAATCTAACTTTAAAAATTTACTAATCTCAAATCTTATGGTTGAAAACTATTAGTCAATCTTAACCAACATTTAATTTGAATTTAAATGACACACACCAAAAAAAAAAAAAAAAGCAAAGATTTGGCTCAAGATTTGGCTTCTACAAGATCAAAGATTCTAGCTCAAGCCATCACCTAAATTTGAAAGTTTAAGATTATCAAGCTCAAAATCCTTTTTTAACAAAAAAACACAGGTAAGATAAAAGCCAACATGAAAACAACATCAACAAGAAGAAAATGTATAAATAAATATGGCAATAATAAGAACAATAATTTTTAAACATAATGACATCAAGAACAAATATATTTAAACATAATAACAACAAAAACAATAATATTAAAAATAATAACAATGGGAGCAAAATATTTAAAGAAACCACATATATATTTAATCATAGTAACACAACATATAAATTAGCTCAAAATTGGCTTCTAAAAGGTTTGAAAATCTTGGCTCTAACTAACCACCTAAACTTGAATGTTCAGGATCCTCAAGCTCAAGATTAAGATGAAAATAATAATAATGATGAAGATGAAAACAAAAAACAAAAAGTAAATAGAAGAAAGACAAGAACAAAATTTAAATATGATAATAAGAACAAAATAAAAAGGAACTAACTCAAAGTTTGGCTTCTAAAAGATCAAAAGATCTTAGCTCAAACTAATCACGTTGGCTTGAAGCTTCGGTTCATAAAGCTCAAAACATTATGTTAACAAGAAAAAAATGAAAATAACAAAACAACAAGAACAACAACATATTAAGAATAGCTTAGAGAAGAAAATGAAACCAACCAAAAATATGTTATTCAATAAAATAAAATGAAAAAGAAAGCCATGAAGAAAACCAAATATAAAAATAAATGACCTTTAACAAGATTAAAAAGAAAACTCTATTTTTATTTTTTCTCTTCTCTATTTTCTTTCTTTCTTTTTTTTATTATGCAAGAAGCAACTCCAAATATGCTTGCTTATTTCCCCTTCACCCCCTAAAAAAAACATGAATTTTGGCTTTGCATGGTGCCATCGTACATAGGATTGGCCACTCAACACCTACCTCAAAATATGCAATCTAATTGGCCATTTTTCCAACAATTTTGGAGCCAAATGATTCCCATAGGCTCTTGTTTCCCATGCATGCTTAAGTGGGCCAAAATCTTCCAAAAATCATCTTTTTAATCTTAAGCATGGTGAAAAATTCTATCTTAAATCCCATTGGTCAGTGTTTGTAAAGTTAAAATTCATTTTTATTGGCTCCCATAATGTTTGAAAATTCCTCCTTAGTTCTCATTGGTTCCCAACATGTTTGAATAGTTTTGAGTAATTTCTGTTGGTTGGAAAGGTCTAATAAAATAATCTTAATAGTTAAAATCAAAAGTTTAATTAAAAATCCTATAAAAAAAGTGTCATGCAAATCCTATTAATTCTAGTTAAACTAAAAGGTCTAAAAAAATCATATTAGTAAAAGGACTAATTGAATCCTATTAATCCCAATTAAAGTAAAAAATCTAATTGAAAAAATAATATTAGTAAAAAGTCTAGCTGAAATCCTGCTAGTTTCAATTTAAGTAAAAAGTCTAAAAGAAATCATATTAGTGAAAAGGTCTAACTGAAATCCTATTAATTCCAATTAAAGTTAAAAGTCTAATTTAATAAACACACATATGATATTAATTATGATTTAAAAGTCCTATGTTACTGGTATTTGAGCCTACTTTAACTTTTCAAACCAATTTTGATTAATTTTGACATTTTTTTGTTTTGATCGACTTCGACCAATTCGTACTAGTTTTGACAATTTGATCAATTTGACCTGACCTTGGCAATCTTATCTAGTGGGCTTTTCTAATGATTTATAGCGAATTAGGGCTATAACATTCTTGGGAGGACTTTGAAAAAACTTGAAGCCAAGAAAAATTATTCTTAAGGGTCTAGACAAAAATAAATATCTATGTATTTTATTTTTACTAAAAAAGCTTATTATCTTTTTACATGAATTGTTACAGTGCCATAAAATATATATATGTATTGAAAAGTGGTTACTACGAAAAGTTTATGTTATTCATAATAAAAATAAATAATTGCAACAACATTTAATATTTACCACCTATGATAAAAGTTGTTAAAAAATGTGAATATAATTAAAGTTGTAATACTATTTTGTATTACATTATCTTAATAAATTATGTCACTAAGCAAAAAATTTATGTAAATATAACAAATTTGGTATTATCAATTTCTTTTAGCTAAAATATTTTATTTAACTTCAAAAATAATTTATGTAAAACTTAATAAAAGTTGTTATTATCATATTTTTATCTTCTGTGAAAAAATAATGTTATTTACAATAAAAACAAAAATTTGCAACAACATTTAATATTTACATCCTATAATAAAATTTGCAAAAAAAAAAAAAATGTCTTTTAAGAAAACCATATACATAACAAAAGTTGTAATATTATTTTGTATAGCTTACGGTAATATATTATTTAATTATGTAAAAACTTTATACAATTATAATATTATTATAATTTTTTCTAAAAAATGGTTACCCGTTATAAATCGAAAACCAAAATATTGATGTGGCATGAACATAATCATGCCACATTGAAAACTTACGAGAAACTCATCGTTGAATGGCCGGGCAGCCAAATCAAGGGCTTAGAAATATAATAAAAAAAAGGGTTACTATTATTTATTACTAAAATGTTCACACGGCTTCCCAATATATTTTAATATTTTATATAAAAAATATATAATAATAGTATTAATAATTTATTGTTTATTATTTTATAATATTTTTTATGATTTTTTTATTCGTTTGTTGTAATATGATTAAATTTTTTATGAATAATTTTTTTAAAATATATTTATTTTTTTATGTCTTAATATATCATAATATAAATTTTATGAAATAATAAAAATAGATAAATTTGTCAAAATTTATAAAAAGATAAATTTTAACATGTCAAATTTGATATAAAATATATAATATTTTGAATACGATTATAACAATGAAAAAACAACATGAACACGACAAGATGACAAGTGATAATATAAACACGACACATATAAACAAATGTATAAAAATCTATGTAAAACGAATATAAATATATAATACATTGAATCAATTATGACATGAAAAGTAATACGAACATGACAACTCGTGACACAAAATTGAGATATGTTGAATACTGTCAATTAGACTAGATAATTTTGAATACCAAATAATTATATGGCATGAACACAATATAAAAAATTAAAACACAATATAAATACATAAACGTGTTAAATTTACGTATAATGAATTAAGTTGTCAAAATTTATGTAAATATAAAATACTTTGAATCTAATATGAAATAAAAAATACATAAACATGATATAAATGCATAAAAAAATTATTTTTAAAAAAAGGGAAATGGTTGCCGCTCGGCAATCAAATTACTTTAATTTATTGTTTATAGATTTCTTGTTATATATTTACATGCTTCGAATTTAATAGAAAGGCAATTAAACAAAAAAAAAAAAGGGTAGCAGTAATTTATTTGCTATATATGTATTGAAGTTGTAAGGCAGAACTGAACGCCGGTTTGTAAGATTTCAGTGATAACCAAGCGGAGCAGGAGCTTCCCTAAGCTGGCGTCCCTGATAATGTATATCCTGCCACAACAATTTTCTTCGTATTTAGAAATTAGGGGGAAAAATTAAAAAAGAAAAAAGTGGAATTTAGAATGACAAATGGTGATCACAGTGATGAAAAACACATGCAGATGTAGGCCTAGTAAATTAATAAATAATCTTAATTACCGATGCAAAGTGGTTAACATCACGGTGATGCGCCTCATCTGCCCTGACAACCATAACAACATCTCGCAGAGTGGAGTCAGGGGGCAAGCGCCAATAATCAATGGCGATGGCTGGGGCAGGGACGTTCTCGATGTTACCATTATCTAACTCCTTGAGGAACTCACTGTAAGAGTGTATTGCTTCCTCCTCGAGATATCCCACCAGTCGATGGGCAAATTTGGGTGAAATCATATAGCCCAGGAAGTAAGCATTGAAGAAAACACCTTGGACAGCAAATACAAGCGCTCGATCATACCATCTAGGCTTGGACACCTCCATAAATGTCATCAAGTGCATACGCTCGTTCTCAGCCTCTTCCAACAGTGCTTTGATCCAACCTCCACTGTGTTCAAATTTCCTCAAAGATTTGCAGTGCAGCAGCATTCCTCCCACCATCCCAGGCACCGCTGCCACCGTCTCTAGCATCATTGCTCGGCAACCATACCTACGCTGTGACATAACATATCATGCCACCCAATCATATGTAAACCATTAATAAACTGGCCTTCGAAACTGAAGATAGAACGGCAGTAAAAGGAAGCAATGTTCATTTATTAATGACGTTTACACGTATATTGTCAGCATTTTTTTTTTTTTAATTGCCGGAGTCATTAACATATTTGAGTAGTGTATTTGTTTGTTATCTTTTATCAAGCGATGTAAAATAATTTAGAAACTTGTAATTCTTAAATAGCGATTTAACTATCAAAAGAAACGACAGATCGGCCAGAAATGTACCTGAAAGAACAAATCCGTGGGCCATCTAAGAGCTTTGACAGTCCAATAAGCCATTTTGTCCATCAAAGTCACTGGCGCATGATGCTTCTTCAGATCAATTGACAAGTCTGCCTTGTATGCCTCCCACGGCTGAAAAAAAAAAAAAAAAGCACACACACGACTGCCTGGTGATCAGGTTGTACAAAAAAAGATCAATATTTCAAACAAGTAATCGAATGAACAAGTTTTTTACCCTAAAGCAGGTCCACTTCCATTCGGCGCCATCCTCTTTGGTCACCTTAGTAGGCTCCAAGCCCCAATAACTGACGATCCCTTTCTCATCCTTGGCGGGGCCGCCACCCACTGCTTGCTTCTCCTCCTGTTCCTTGTTACCGAAGGCCAAAGTGCTCCTGCAACGCGCGCCAACAGCTGGAGCCTTCATCCAGTCACTAATGATCTCGTTTGAAAGCGACCACGTTGCTGCTGTGGAGAAGTATCGTGGGCCGACCACTTTAAACATGGAGCTGGCTAACCTGGTGCCGCCACGACTCATCATCATCCTCAAGACTTCAGGGTTTAACAAAACAGGGTATCTTCTCTTCCTTCTCAAGGTTTCCTTCGAAGTTTTTATGCTAGTTTTATTTATTTACTTGTAGGGTTTAAGTAAGGTTTTATATAAATATATATATATATATATAAATATATATAATATATTATATACTGATTGAGGAGGAGGGTTTAGTAAAATTAAGCATAAGTTAGGTACATGCATTTGGCTGATTGGGCAGGGCAGGGCGGCTGGACTTTGAAGAATATTCGGGATCAGATCAAATTGTTGGAATGGCAACGATGTTTTTATTATTAAATAAAATTAATAAAAGCGTTTAGCGTTGCTTGGGCACCAAGTCCATTAAGGGAGTTACGTTTGTTGCGTGGGCATCAAGGGTTTGATATTTCCAGATGGACCTCACTACGAAATCACCAACAAACAACAGCCACAAATTCTTAGAAGGGAAGGGGCAACTTGAAATAAAAAAAAAATTACAACCAAGGAGTAATGAAGTCTATAAATTTCATATGGGTAATTTTTTATCAGGCATAACTATTACTTTATGTAATGATTTATTTATTAATTATATAATTGTTAGTAATTATTAAATGTAATAAAAATTCATTAACAAAGAAAAATGCCCTTCTAGAAAAAATGGTGCAACTTGCTATTTTCAAAATTTATCTTTGATTGTCAATTTAAATGTAAAAAAAAAAAAAAAAAAAAAAAGGCTCCCTTCTAAGTAAAATGTTTTCCCTTTAATAAAATCAAACGTTACAAAGGGTCAAGAGGACTTATATCTTGATAATTTAATATTTAGATGTGATTAAGTTTTTTTAAAACACAAATAATAATATATTTATGTATTTTAAATTTTAATAATTCATAAGTTTAAATGTGCTATAAGATACATTGCATAAAATAGAATAATCTATTGATAAAATTAATTAACATATATAAGCGAGTCATACGTAAGTTGAACATATACAAACATAATTATAAAACACTTCATTTTATATCATGTTTGCAGATCGTGTTAACAATTATCGAGTTGAACTTACATTAATTTTTATTTATATTTATATTTTTTTGATTTGTTAAAATATAATAATAAATTATATTAAGTAATGCTCCTATCTACAAAAAATGTAATTATCTTAATTATAAAATTATTATATGATAATTGGTGGTTAATGCTTAACATAATTTTTTGGACTGAGTAATTTTATTTTAATGTAGTAAATTATACTTAATTTTTATATTTATTTCCACACAACAATGTAAAACAAAAACGAATTGCAGATGGACAAACCGAAGTAAGCTAAGGGTTTTCCTTTCCAAATTTTGAGTTTATGTATTTTCGAAGCTTACTTCTTCCTCATCTTTCCTTGTTTTTATTCTTCTTGAACTTATTCCAAATCGACCAACCTGGAACTCAGGGCTTATCACAAGTTGTCTGTAATTTAAACAAACTAGATAGCATTTTTTTTTATGGAAGTCCACTAAATCAGCACACAGTTAAATCCAATTTTATATTACTAAGATTTAAAAGTTGAAATCATCAAAAAAAACTTACAAGCAAAGCTCTAATACCATTGAAAGATTTCGTCTCATGCTCAGACAAAAACAATTAATCAAGACATGAACACAACGAATTAGAAAGAACATAAAGAAACAAATAAGTAGCCAAATCCTTGAGGATCATACATTTTAAATTCTAATGTGATCAAGAAATTATATAGCATGCATATCATTAAAAATCATACCTTAACTCAAAGATGTAGTAATCTTGACTTTCCTATCAATTATGCAATATTGAACATCAAGAACGAGTCTCGAGATTTTTACGCTACGTGTTTAGCCTAGTAAACAACCTAAGATGAAGAAGAGAACCTTCTTCAAGGTATAAATAGAGTACTTGTCGAAATCAGTGTTAATGGACTAGGTAACTTCTTTTCATTGAGATGAACCATGGTCAAATGCTTCATAAGCAAATAGGAAGAAAACATTTTTACCTTTCATAGGGTTTGGTGCACCAACCATAAAGAATATCTTAATTTTCTTTCTTTTCACTCAAAGCCTTTCTCTCATTAGCGAAACTTTTATTCTTCAGCAATCCATTAAGGGGTAAGGAGGAAGAAAGAAATAAAAAAGACACCAAAACATGCACATCCAATGTGATGCAAAAGATCAAGAAACATGATAGCTATGTGTTCCTTTATATAAGGTAGCAAGACTTTTGAACTTAGGTTTATAACATAACTCTATGTTATTTTCTCTTAAGTTCCTCCACATAATTAAACAATTTAAGTAAGCTTTTATTAATTAAACTATAAAATTAATAATTAGGTTCATTCCATTTTAATCTGTAATGCAAGAAATTCTAAAATTATATAGCATGCATACGATCAAGAATCATATCTTCAACTTGAAGATGTAGTATCTTGAATTTCCTAATAGCTCATGCAATCTTGAACACCAAGAAAGAATCCAAAGACTTTAAGCCACCTAAGTGTTTGGCCTCTAACAGTAATCCACTTAAGATAAAGAAAAGAATCTTCTTCAAGGTAGGAAAAGAGTGCTTTCCAAAATTAATAAGAATGGATAGGTTTTATAAACTTCTCATTCTTAAAAGGAATTAGGATCAAATGCTTCATAAGGGAGGGAGAATACTTTTGTTTACCTTCTATAAGGTTTGGTATGTCGACTGTAATGAATATCTTGATCTTTTTTCTTTGCACTCAAAGCCATTTCTCTCCTGAGAGAAACTTTTACATTTTGGCAATCTAGAAAGGGGCAAGAAAAAAGAAAAAATTAAAAAAATGCACATGCAATGTACTGGCAAAGTTCAAGAAACATGGTTGCTATGTGTTCCATTTATAGGAGATAACAAAACTCTAAGATTATGGACTTAGGGGCCATTTAGTTCAAAGAATATTCATTATATGTCAGTAATGTAACATTTCGTCATAAGATGGAGGTATTGTTAGGTTCGAAAATATTACTCAATCTTAGTAATGTTATATTAATAACTGACAACGCCGAGATTCAGTGATAGGGGTAATGTCATACCTATTCTTTCTTAAGTTATCTTACATTTTGGGTGGAATATGAAATTTTTGAGACATTTGTCCCCCAATTTTAATTTTTGGGTATCTTTTGCCTTTAGTAAGTTGTAAAATTACAACTTATACCAATGTATGAAAATGAAATCTATCAACAAAATATTTCATCTTTTTTCTACTCTCTTCTGCTACCTCTCAAAAGTGAAGAAGTTGCTAATAGTTCCCATTTATGCAACCTCTCCATAACATTTTTTCCTCTTGATTCTAGGTACAAGTTCTTTTCCACTCAAGTTTTTTATTGTTTTTGGTGCAAAAATATTTTTTGCTTGTATGGTTATTTTGAATTTGGGGATTAACGTTTGTAGCAATATTTTTTAATTTTTCTAAAAACTCTTTTGATTTTTTAAGTAATTTTTTTAATTTTCTTAGCAATGTCTTTCGATTTGCTGTTTGTATGTATCTCTTGGGTGATTAAATTATTGGCTTTGAGTTTCCATGACTATCTAAAAAATAATCTATTTTTTTCTTCG
>JBBYHK010000006.1:20343941-20360127 GCA_038382065.1 Adansonia grandidieri | reverse complement strand
AAGATCTAAAATTGATTTAGATTTTAACATGATCCTGAGAGTTCCTACTCCTTCCACTTGTGAAGGCAATCGATTTCTGGAATAGATGCTCCTCTCATTTTCTTTCGATTTCCTTAGGTTTAGGAAGCCCTGCATGGTAGTAGAAATACGATTCATTGAGCCGAGTCTAACCACCATGTGTTATGAGGAACATCAACAAAAAGAGATTGATAACATACAAATGATGTAACCTTACCTTTCTTTTCGAGCCTTTTTTTATACTTTAGGTGGTCCTTCTTGATATGTCTAGGTTTTTTGCAAAAGAAGGATTTGACACCACCTTTCTTTATTGGTGCCTTTCCTTCCTTTTTAACCTTCAAAACACCTTTACCTTTCTTGTCACCTTTCTTATGATGAGTTACTAAGAAAATCGAATCTAGTTTCTCATTTTTCAATCTCTCTTCCTCTTGAACACACATGGTTAATAGTTCATTAATGGACCATTTTTCCTTTTGTGTGTTATATGATATTTTGAATGGTTCATACTCATTTGGAAGAGAGTTTAATATAAAAGTGACAAGGAATAACTCAGGAAACTCAACATCCAGGGTTCTTAATTGAGCAGCTATATCTCTCATTTCCATAATGTGCTCACGCACACTTTTAGAATTATTGCATTTCATTACTGAAAGCTTTTTCATTAGGGTAGCAGCGAAAGCTCTATCAGATTTAACGAATTGATCCTCAATGGCTTTCAAATAATCCTTAAAATTGTCACAATCGGGAATTGATCCTCGAATGGACTTACTTATATAGGATTTTATGTACATCATACTTAAATAGTTAGATTTCTCCCACTGTACAAACAAATCCTTTTCAGCTTGCCCACTTGATTCGTTAAAGATAGGTCTGTCCGTATGAAGGGCTAAGTCAAGGTCTTTACATCTAAGAAATAGCTCAATTTCTCCTTCCAATCAGAAAAATTTTCATCACCACTTAGCATTGGAATTCTAGCAGCCTCATTAATTAAAACAGTAGATAAAGCTGCAAAATGCAAAACAAAATTGCAAGGATTAATACTTTAATTGAATAAGTAACCTTATATTCAAATGTAAATCCATACCTTCCTGTGGGTATAGGTGCATAACACATATGAATTTACTAAACGTAAATGATAAAACAATAACTTTAAAACATCAAAATTAAATAATCCATACCTGTGGGACTAAGAAAATTTGACTTTGATGTTTTACTATTTTATCCTTTAAACATTTTACAAATTAATTTCTTCCCTGTGAGGCCAAATAATTAATTTCATGGTATAACTTTATGAATGTCAATTACTATTTGTAGTCATTTAAAGTTAAAATCCTTATTTTAAATAACTACCAATTTACCAAATTAGATAACTTAAAATGCTGTGGCTATTTTTAAGTTAGTGATTTAGATCCTTTTAAAATGACATTACAAATTTACGTAATAAAAGTTTATGGCAGCAGAATCACAATGTATCTTGTCATAACATAATTCTCAATTTTATGCATTCCATGACATACATGCTTTTGATCATATATATATATATATATATATAATATCATAATAGATATATTTCATGGCATATCAATGTGCACATTTATATTGTATTTCAATAAAACACTTTATCATATATATATGCACTTAACTTTAGGTTGAGGGTACAAATTTTTTGACATTATTTAGGGAGAGTAAATACTGCCAAAATATTTTTTTATGCAATAAAAACATAGAACATTTATCCATAAATATATTTATTATCTAATTAAGCACCAATATTAAATAATAAATATTTTATGCAATCTAAAAAATCTCAAAAAATCACTAAATAATCAAAAATCATAAAATATTTGTGTTTGGAAAAAACGGAGTCGAAATGACGAGGATGTATGGTGCGTGCACTACACGCGCAGTTTGGCCGGGACGCAAGTCCCAGCCATCTTTAACCTCCAATTGGGTCGAACCCGACCCGGTTTGGGTTTTCTTGACCCGTTCAGGTCTGTAATAAAAATTAGATCAAATTTTCGTGTTTTTTGACTTTATTAGATACAATTAACGTTATTAAAACATGATTTAATATGAAATTCACATAACCCATGCATCAATTCTTAATAAAAACACGAAAAAGGATCAAAATTTTATTATTTTCACAACTTTTATTAGACCCGATTTTAATATATCATAAATTTTCTCATTTTAATCTCTTTTACTTTAATCCTAGGGTTCAATAACGTATATAGATAATTAATCTATTAAAACTCTATATCAATTTCGATTTTACAAGACTTAATCAAGAATTTCATAATGAAAATTTAATAGACATAAAATACAAACAAATTCATGTTCCATGCATGAATTTTTTTTAATACGTAAATACGAATTATAAATCTAACTAGATGATCTAATTAACAAGGCTAGAAACCTGGCTCTGATACCACATGTAAATTAAATATACCTCCAGCCATTGTTGATTAAGATGAACGACTTTATTTCAATGCACAAAAAAATCCGTATGAGCCTTCTAGTCTATTTTATATTTTTGTAAAAAAAATAAAATCACCTTATGATGGTGCACAAGTAATTTAGAGACTAGACTAGGGACCCATACTAGACTAATTAGAATTAAATCCTACCATCAAGGAATCTGTATTCTAATTAGCTATTAAAATAGAGTTAAACTCTCATCACTAGAATAGTTAAACTAAAATTAAGATTTTCTTTGTAATTTTACCTTAATAACTTGATTTAATTATCTTAGTTTATTTATTATTATGTAGGTCACATGAAGTCCAACATATGTACAATCATCAAGAGCAGCCTTTATAGGCTTCAAATTCTTGTCCATGGTAAAAGTTACACAACTCCTTGAAGTGGTCTTTAAATACTCAAGTACTCAAATTTTCATTTTAAAATCACTTAAGGTTTACTAGTAGAATTCTACTTCGGCGACAATAATTTAGTAAGTGCCAATCCAAGCAAAGATAATACAACATTCTTTTTTATTTCTAAATTGTACTGCATAAAATTATGAGATAAATAATTAATTTTTATGTTAATAATTGTTTAGATGTAGGCAATTCTGAGTTGTTATTAAAACCTTTGGCAATAGACCTTTTAGATTTTTTTTTTTTAATGTATGTATCACATGGGAAAAAAAACCACCTTTTTAATAACAAGTAAATGTTGAAAGATAAATGTAATTGTCATCATGGTTTACTTAACGTAAAAGAAGAATTTGTTAGGGGAATGGAAATTCAAATATTACGATAACGAAGGTAATTGGGATTTAAATCATCATAAAAGTATTTTCATTTGCATCCTTATTTTAAATGGTAAAAAGGTTGCAAATTTTAAAAAAAAAAAATTATGAAAAATTTAAATATAATGGAATATAAGAGTAAGCATTATCTGATAATAGTTTAATATAAGTAACATGCCAACATAAATTTAAATAATTAACAATACAAAGCAAAACCCATTATTTGATAAGTTAACCGAAAATATGATGATAATATAAATATAACACCTAGCATGAAAAATTTTAAATGTATCATACTTAATTTAAAATAATCTATGATAATTATAAACATAACGAAGGATTGAAAATAATATATAACGAAAATAGTAATTTAAAACTAAATCATGGTCAATACAAATCCAACACTAACTAAAAAATATTTCTACATTTTTTTCTTACAAAACCATTATAAGCAAGCAATTAATTGATCATAACAAATTTAAAATTATTATGTGATTCCCATTCAAATAAAAAAAGGTTGTAGGTATTGAAATTTTTGTATTAAATATGCATTAACGATATAATGAGTTTTTTACAATAAAAAATCTTAAAAGAAACTATAGATGTTTTTATATGGTTATGAGGTGGGGGTTTTCATTTTAGTGGTTCTATCAACCGTCCCTTCTCTTAAAAAAAATTTAAAAAAAAAAAAAAAAAATCTAGACCTTTACCAAAATTGTTTATATGGAACCACAAAAGGTGAAACTTGCAAATTTAAGGAAGTCTAAATTTTGAAAAGATGTGGTGGATTGGGTTCTATAACGCAAAGGCCAAATATTTTCCATATGAGTGTTTATGTATGATGCAAATTTTTTAATCTAGCATTGATGAAAATGGTAAAGAAAAATAAAGAAAATAAATCTTTGGGTGCCTTTAAATTAAGAAACTACCATGTCTTATATTTAAAAGATAAAAAAATTTTTAATCAATCATTTTTCTTCTAGGTTTTACTACTACAATTTAAAAAAAAAAGGTGAATCAAATTAAAATTTTTGCTTCCTTGACCCTTTTAACATGTGGAATCCCCTCATTTTTTGTGAACATCGTCATATTATAAGTTAATGACTTTCTAAACTCATATATTGATTGGTTACTACATATTTGATGAATTTTTTTTAATGATTATTACTAATTTAAACTTTTTTAATGATTATTACTAATTTAAACTAACTTTCATTATACAATTCAAACTCAATTGTCCTCAATATCTTTAAATTAAAAGCCAACAAAATTAACACAATCAAATAAATAGTAAAGCATTTGCAAATAAAATATCTCAAAACAGAATGATAGTAACTATTTAACACAACATGAGAATTCTAAAACTAAATTAAAAAAATGGTTTATCAAAATGAAAAAGATGACCCTATTTGGAAATGATGCTTAATATGTTCAAATGCAAAATCACTATAAGATCTTCGTACTTTAATGAAATATATACATATATATATATAAATGTGTGTGTGTTTTTACAAAGGAAATTAAGGACGAAGAGAATTGGATATGAAGAATTTAGAAGTGTTAAGAATCAAATGCATTCCTTCTAGAATCTACTTCCTAAAATGGGTGCATAAACCATTTGGATTATGCTCAAATTTACAAAATAATTATTCTTAGGGTATAAATAGCTTTATTTTTTTGGATTATTATACAAATACTCTACCAGTGGAATGTAAAAACTCCACAAGCGTGAACCAGAACAGCATTGGTGGACAAGCTAAAGGATTTGGTGAGACTAAGGCTTACAGGTGCAAGAATGAGAGCAGTAAACCAAGTCTGTGATAGGATAATTGCGATGTGGGGAATAAGCTGATATTTATGTATTGATTCTTTTATGTATAGATTTTTAATGTACAGCTACTTGAAACTGATATATAATGGCTTGGCCACTGACATGGTGTAATTATAGTAGAATTCTGCTTACTTGGGCATACGAAAACCAACTAATGCCACCAACCCCCCCCACCCCCAAAAAAAAAAAAAAAACTCCACCGGTGGAGTTATCATGAAACACATGTGGTATTTATTAATTTTTTATCCTTTTAAATATGCTTTGAAGGACATTTGTGGTTACATTAACCCTACTATGAAATTTTTACACTTCACTGCGAGTGTATGAAATAATAATTTATTTTTTAATTTTTTTAAAGTTTTTTAAAATCCATCTCTTTCAAAATTTAGGCATTTCTTATCTCATTCATTTAATTATGTTTTTTGGATTGCTATTTTCTCTTTGCATTGCTTTTTTCCCTTTGATGGCGTGTCTAGGTTTTTTTCTTTTTTTTTTTTAATTGTAAATAAAAAAATACAGTATATTGTGGAAAATGTTTAAAGTTTTGAATATAACATTTTAAGAGATTTTTAATTTTTAATTTGATTACAATTTTTTATAATTATTATTTTATTTTAACTCTAATAAAATATTTATAAATAAAAATAAAATATATCTCTTTCATGAAAATATTTAAAAAATAACTTCATTTTCAAATATTAAAAGGTCGATCCCACAGCGCAAAAGCTATTCCTAGTAAAAAAATATGAAAGGTGGGAAATCAGACTTTAATAAAATAGCTGTGCAAATTTTCTGCGTCATTCAATGATGAGGTGTTCACATCATGCTCTCAATGCAGCGTTATAATTCAAAAATTTTAGAATAAAGCAGGAATGGAAGCCAATGTCAGTGCTTAGAATTCAAGAAGACAAAGGTTGATTTATGGGGCAACAAGGTTGGATCCATGTGATGCTTACCGAGAAAACGAATGATGGGAATTGGGTGCTAAAGATTCAGGAGAAAGGGGAGAAGAAAAGAGCGGTCTTGGGGCTGCCATTGAGAGGCTTGGAGACAACTGAACAAATAACACCTAGAATGTCTAGGGGCAAACCGTCAATTCAATTTTTCCATGGAAAGAGAAGACAACTGATAGAAGAGACTTGGAACTACATCTAATCTAATGCTTTTGGCATATATATCTTACTTCTTCTATATTGGCCGTCATTGTTTTTAAGGGCAGAATCTTCAGTTTTGCATACGATAAAAGGGCCAAGAAGAACGAGATGTTCTTTCATGTAAATTTGCTTTAGATAGTAGGAATTGGGGCTTGGGATTCATAAGGTAATTACACTCTGAATCCCAATATTGCCACCCTTTTGTGTAGCCATTTTGGCCACTATATCCAATTTCAGAGCTAGTCTTCAATGAATGTGGTCTCCAGCAGAGACACAATCAAGAAATAAATCACGTGAGGTTTCAAATTTTGGAAGATCATACAAAAAATAGGCGCAAAGCCATTTCCTAGAGGTAACTACTTAAATTTCTACACCTATGACAATATCTGATATACTTCCAACCCGTGATTATTCTTTCATCCTTCATTTGTTGCTTTTACGTGATAGTATACATGCTCCATTTAATGGTTAAACAAACAAGACCGACAAACAAAATTATGGGCTCAAAACTCAAAACTTAGTTCAATTAGTTCAAATAATCATCTTTAAAAAAGTTTTTAAAGGCATTCAACACATTTGGATCCAAATCCCAAACACTAGTAATTGCTTCCTCCCTCTATAACCAGGTTGCGACTTTTCTACCTAATGAAAAAAACTATGAGCTGAATTTGTTAAAAAAATGCAATTAATAACCTGATTTGGCACAAATGCTATTATCTATATTCAGTAAACATTATCTATCAAAACTTGCATCCCTGTTAGCAACTTTGTTTGACTTCCCTCTTAGCTCTTTGTCTTTGTTTCCCTTGATGATACAAGACCTAGACGGAGAGTAACATTGAGGATGAATCCAACCATGCCATGATTCCGCTTTTAAATACGTCTTCATGTCCCAAACTTTAAAACAAAAGTTTAAAGGATTCCTGGAGGAAAATAAGTCACCATCCTTCCTTGCCTGCTAATAGTATAAAAAGTTTGAGGAATGAAAGATATTTAACTACTTTATAGAGTTATGGTTCACAAAGAATGATAGCATATAGAATAGTCACCTTCATCATTGTTGAGTGATGTGCTCTCCCTTGGTTTTTTAGCCATCCTTTTTGCTACTTCAACTGTAATCACGATAGCAAAGTTGATTGTTGAAATGAATCAAAAGTTGAAACATAAAGCAAAAACTTAACGCAATAAACTGAAGGGCTAGAAAACCAGCAACCAATGTTAACTCAGTCACCCGATGCCTTAGCTACTAGACTGATTTCTTTTGATAGAATAATCATTCAATTATCAAAACTAATAATCTGCAACTCGAACTTTTAATAATAGGAGTAGCAAAAGAAGAATCATATGCCAGTGAGAGGTTGTGCATTAAATCATTAGCAGTAAAGGCTTCTTTGCCAACATTGTTCCTATATAAAACAGGTTTTCATATACAAAGCATAGGATTCTTAAAACATTCCTAAATTTCATTCAACAAGAACAGAGTATTAGTTATTATTATTTTTTTTTAATCATTCTGAGAATTTTAATTTGCTTACCCTTAAACTTCCTTTTCTTGTTAGCCCTCCTGCTCTTCCTCTCTGCCTTTGTAAGTTCTGCTTCTTCTTTAATGTCACCTTTACCAGAAAAAATTTCTTCGGGAGCCAGCATAGCTGCATCTGAGACGGCCATAGGTGCAATCTAACCAAGGAAAATTAATAATATACATGCGTGTATATATACACGTGAGTAATTGTCAAACAATGACAAGACCAAGATTCTTAAAATATAATCGGGAAACTGTTGTACCTCCTCCATGGCAAGGGCAGGGACATTTGTTTGTATAGACATGTCCTCAACAACCTATAGAAATAAGACATTATATAGTAGACACTCCAACAAGCTATTTTATAATGATTATATTTAGTAATCAGGAAACCAAATGAGAAGCATACAGGCTTTGGAGCAAAGTGAAAATGAGAAAGAGCATCCAACTTCAAGCAAAGTTTCTTGAAGAGCATACTGGCCTGGTAAAAGAAAATACAAGAAAAAAACATATAAGAGATATATGAGCAAAACATAAAACTAATATAAAGGTGAATTCTTGACCGAAATGTTGTGGGACTAGGAAACAAACCATATAATATTTTACCTCTTTCTTTAGTTCATCTGAGAAGATCAAAGGAGCAGACGCTGGATCTGCTTTCTGGACAAATTCTTCCTGCAAAGGATTATACAGTTTTTGCAATTAAAAAGAAGAAAAAGATTAAAATATCCCAAGTTAAAATTATCACTCATGATTCTTGAACTGAGCATGCATAAAAACTGGACTGTGCACGAGAAACACACAAAATTGCTGGAGGGTGACTGGAGAGGATGTTTTAATCTAATATAATATTTAATGGCATATAAAAATCACACAGCATACAAACCTCATAAACTTCAGCAAGACCCTTCTTGCTCTTATCCTCATCCTGCAATATTACAAAGATACAGCATGAACTATTATTTTCCATCATTAATAAAAATGCCACAAAAACCTTCAAAAGAAACTATTAATGGAGAATGACAACTTACCAGCTCTTTGATCTCTCTTGGTGCTTTCGATGATAAAGTGGGAGCCTTTTGAACATCATCAAACCACCCCTAAATAGAATCATAACATAATTTTTTGTTAGCACTACTAATGCAAAACTGCTTAGGGAGCTAAGGTTTTTTATCACAATGACTGAAATTTAAAATAAAATTTTTAAAAAATGGATAAAAAGATAGGGAAACACACACCAAAAAAAAAACACTAATCTTGAGACCTAGGGTTCCTTCATCAGATCACACAACCAAGAAGAAAAAAAACCTAAGCATCAAATAGGGTTCCTTAGAAGTCGCACCTAAGGATGATTTAATCATACAATCTCAATAGCAATAATGCTAAAAATTCCCATAAGCATAATCTGTCTTTTAAAAGAAAGTCACTGTTATTTATATAGGCCGCTAATCTACCACCAAGCTATGTTACTCGGACTCAAGTATGAGTGCCGAATATAGGTATGCATTCGACACGAATATGATCAATTTCTTCTAAGATTTCCATATATTTGGAGGATCCTTGGAAGGTCATATCCCTAACTCCATGTCTGAATTTGTGGCAGATACAAGTACTTCAAGATAACTGAAGAGCCAGAGCAACATAGCTACCAACCCTAATCCTAAAAGAACTAGAACTCCTATTCTTAGTAAGACTTTAAAGATAGAACTTAAAGACTCTTAATAGAAGACTAATAAACTTTAACTTAAAAACAAAACCTGATAGGATAAAAAAAAAACACCAATATATTAAACTCTAATATAAATGTAAAACACCAAATATGACCCTAGATCTATTAGATATTACAATTAGCCCCATATATAAGACTAGAGTAACAAAATAAAATCTTAAGTAAGCTAATCCCACAATGATCTTATTTTATTCTGGATCATTCTCCCCTTGTTGAAGAAAATTTTGACCTCAAGTTTTAAAGTTACGTGGTAGAAGAAATCAGCAGGAAAAACCATGAATAAAGCTATTGAGAATGAACTTATCTTGTAGCACAAACATCTTCAAAAAAGTTGTATCTTAGTCTTGAACAAAGTAGAAGTAATGAAGTCAACAGGAATCTTTTCAAAAATAACTACAGACTTGAATTCCAGAGTTGGAAGAATAAAAGAAATTGGATCTTTGTAGAGGGCTCTTTGATAGGTAGAGGAAGCATTGCGTAAAAGTGAAACAGCATGTTCTAAGAGACGACAAAGAGGAAAACTGAGCAAACCCTAAAGTATTGAGTGCAGCAGCAAGTTTTCATAGACGAGGTGTAAGGAATAAGGAGATGATGGAGCATAGCTACAAATAAAACTAGAAAAGAAAGAATCGTAGAGAGCGTTTGAGAGACAAAGTTTATCAATCCCACAGAAAGTCCTTAAATGTGTTGTGAGGACTTTTATTCATAAGTCTCAAAAATAAAAGTTAAATATGAGGAATATTTGATACGCACAATGGTAAAGATTGTCAATTACTAGAGGGTTAATACTTTATTTGATGGAAGTTTAGATTATTGGTAATAATAGAGTGAATAGGAGTCCAATGTTTCATGGAATTACTACTATATGCGACATAATCTAAGTGCCCGAATCATCTTTTGTTTAAATTTTTGTACTCATGGATGCAACTAAAAAGGATCCGAAAAAAAATAGACGTACGTTGATACATCATATTAAATTTCTTTTAAAAAAATTAAAATGCATTAATACTTTATATAAATAATATTTTCATATTTTTCTTCATGTTAATAAGAAATATGTCCCTTGAAAATGGTTCATTTATCAAATTCACTTTTAACTATTAATAACTTTAAATAATTTTGATCCATTAATTAGGGAAGAGCCCAAACATTAGCCTACTTTATTCAATATTATGTGAATAATAAAAAACTTTGGGCCTAAATATTAGCACTTTTTTTCAAATTCAACTCATAATTAAAAGCGATGCCCTAATTTGTCTTGTTAATCATTCTTGTCTAAACCTGGACCACATTTTCTGAGTCTTTTTGCAAAGTTCAACCCCTCTTCTTCGTCTTTGATTCTTCCTCTGGCCACAGCTTCTTAGCCGGCCATGAGGCTTACCTACTCTGCTTCTTCCTCTGACCACAACAATCTTAGAAAGCCACAAGGCCAGGCCCACATTTTCAATCATGTATTGGATGTATATTTTGTGTTGGTAAAAGTGCTGTGTCACGTCAACACTAGTATGGCAACCATAACCAACAAGTCCATGTAAAAAAGTAGGGTCTATTATCCATTATTGAAAGAGAAAGAGAAGCAATCATAATTCAAAGAAAGGCTAAAAGGAGACCTTAACTATCTCCATATTCAATCCACCAAGCCAAGCTCTGCAAAACATCCCAATTTTGAAATTAACCCAAGAACCCTCTCATATTCCAAAGTTGTTTTCACTTCTATTTCACAAAGATGTTATTCCGTGAAAAAGTTGTTCCCCGAAATAAAAGTTCTGTGAATGAGCTTTTCTGGAAAGAGGTATTCCATGAAGTAACTTCTTTAACAAGAGCATTCATGAATAGGAGCTTTTCAAAGAGTTTTCTCTTGAAAAGAGCTTTCACTGAAGCAACTTCCTATGAATGAACTTTCAGTGAATCAATTTTCTATAAAGTCACCTTCACTGAAGCAATTCTGATAAAGCAACCTTCAATGAAGCACGTTCAATGAATTAATCTTTAACGAAACACCCTAAATACCTATTCTATATTAACTTCACTATTGTAAGCAGAAATGCAACTTCCTTTAAAACAACTTTATCGATCTTCGAAAAGAGATAATATCTTAGTAGTCAAAATAAAAAATCTACAATCTTAGCTAGAGAACTCAATAAACCATCCCTCTGCTTGGATCCTAAATTCAATTTCCAAATTTTCAAGTCCAAATTGTTTAATCGAAATCTCTTTTAAGCTCAAAACCTGGTAGTTTCGATTCTTTAGGTGAATGATTATGTTGCACGTTCTCCTCAACACTTGATCAACAATGGAATCCTTTTCTTCCACAACATTGTCAATAACCACTGAAAGTATTTCTTCAATTCCATGAACCTCTTGAATTTCCTCTAGAATCACATATTATTGTTGATTTTATCTTCACCTATTCTCAATTTGAACTAACTTTTCAACAAGTTAGAATAGCATGATTGAGACCAAGAAGTCAAATTTTCTCATACTTCTTCCTTTGTGGATAGGATGCCTTAGTGATTCTCTTTTGATTTCATCCTTCAAGCCAGCCTTAAATGGGGCTACTAGGCTTACATCTTCCACAAATTGACTTTGAATCATAAACTCATAAGATCATATCAGCATGCTTGCTTGCTTGCTTAAAACTAACGGCTTTGTCCCGCTTCTTGTCAAAATAATTAAGCAGTAAAATACTTTTCTTTAAATTTAGCTTTAATCTCATTCCATGTAGCGATCTCTGGCTGTCCCAACCTGGTTATGTTTCTTTCAACACCATAGCACAATATCATTGCCAAACCGACAAGCTTCAGCTTGCAAATCTAAACCTTTGAACATCCAACATGATGTCCCAATCAAAGTACTCCTCAATATAGCCTACCCAATCAGAAAATATTGTAGGATCAAATTTTCCTTTAAAATTTGGAACTTCTATCTTGATTTTCTTGAGCATATCTCTAGTGTATTTTGCACTTCTTTCATCCACTTGTTGACCTAGGGCAAACTCAACAATTTTGCCTTTGAGGAAGGGTTCCAGAACTTGCTATTAGAACAAGCTGTTTGTCTTGGGTGTATAGTTTTCCTAACATCGCTTCAAACTTGGCCAGCAATCTTATTTCTAGTGCATCTATCTTTACTGAGAAAACCTTCTTGGTTTCTTCATGATTTAGATGAACTTCAAATTTCAATTATGCCTTTTCCACCATTGTTAAACCATACTTGCAGCAACAAATTTAGGATTTTTAAGCTTTGATACCAACTAATGCAGGACAACTTAAGGGACCAGGTCTGATGATAACAATAATCTAAAAGTTTTAAGAAAAAAATAGGGAAAATCGGATAAAGAGATGGAAACAGAAAAGCAAAAAAACCGAGCTTCACGCCTAGGTTTCCTTCATTGCATCACAAAGAAAGAAAACCTAATAATCACACCTAGGTGTCCTTAGAAGTCACGCCTAGGGGTGATTGCATAGCACAATCTCAATAGCAATAATGCTAAAAATTCCCATAATCATAATCTGTCATTTTAAAGAGTGCATTTTATTTATATAGGATACTACTAGCCTAACCCTAATCCTAAAATAACTTGAACTTACTCTAAGTAAGACTTTAATGAAAGTATTTAAGATTCTTGATAGAAGACTAATAAACTTATTAAAAAAAACTAACAGGAAAATGAAAATTACACTACCCCTAATATAAACATAAAATGCCAAATAGAACCTTAAGATCTATAAGATATTATAATTAGCCCTGCAAATGCAAGTGCAACAAAATAAAATCTTAAGTAAGCTAATCCACAATTAGCTTATAGGTGCTGTGCATCAACTAACAACCCTTTGCTTGGAGTGTCGAAAATAATGTGACTTTACAATTTTTTTGATCCATGAAAACCCGAAGGATCAAAGATGCACTTCAATTTACATAAGACTTTCAACAAAAACGCAGTAAAAAACATGTAAAAATATGGAAGGCAGACAGAGAACTATAAATGCCATGAATCCCTAACTATTCATTCTTAAGAGCATGTATATGTTACCAAATACAAGCAAAACAATTATTCATTTAGAGTAAAATAATTTATCAACTTAAAGCAAAATCATCTAGAATTTTAGACACATGCGTCAACAAGCACAAAACTTTAGAAAAATAATGTATGCATCTAGAAATGTAACAAAAGAACTCCAAATACGTAAACTTATTACATACCTAGCCATCTATATTTGAGTTTTATGTAGAACTCTTCAAGCACTAAACAAACTTAACAGGGTTTAACATATATATATATAACAGAAAGACAGGCAGTGCTGCAGTTTTGTAGAGAAAAGTACATACATTTCACAATTCACAATAAACATTTTGATGAAAAAAATCAGTATTGTGTAATAAAAGTAGTAAAGAACGAATTCCGAATTCTAGCTAGGGAAAAGCTTACCTCACTGATCCTAGTCTTAATCAAATCTTCAAGTGATGCAGTAACCTCCTCTGTGATTACAGGGGCAGGCCTGACATTGTGCTCAAAATCTAAATCAACTTCTAATGCACTATTTTTTTGCCTTTGTGCAGCAGTTACCTGTTATTAAGAATCTTAGCATAAATAATATTATTCTTGTCCAAAAACACGCACTAAATAATAATAGGAAAGCTTATATGACAAAGTTACCTCTCCACGCATTGTCCAAACTTTTGGATCCAAGTTAGCTTTCTCCATCTGCTCTATTTTAGATCTAAGTTTGTCAAGTTCTTTTTCGTGCGTAGAAAGACCATCCTTTCTCTGTAAAGAGGAAAAAACTCAAACTTAGTCTTGTAAAATCAATATATGAAGTATTATTGATTCAAGTTATATATGTCTATATTATGTTTGATGTCATGACACACAAGGCAAGTAACATCGACCCAGTTGGTGAAATTACCCAAAAAAAGAAAAAGTAATAGCAAATATATAATGGAGGATATAAATGCCTATTGCTATGTCATTTCTTTTTCCTTACACCAATTTTTTTTCACTTATTATTTTCACTTTAACTATTTTCCCTAGTGGTTGTGCCAAAATCTAGTTATCTATATTGCATGTAAAGTTCCATTATACAATTATAAATTATAAATATCAAAGAGTACAAAACCTGATTTTCCACTGCCTTATCCACATGTTGTTCATCATCTGATCCTGAATCTTCTTCCAACCTGTCTCTAGATTTTGCTTTCTCATTGGAACCCTTATTCTTTTTTCTGCCGAAAAAATCTTCATATCTGAACATAAAATGTGCACAAGGTTTAAGATAGGGAAATAAAACATCAACTGATAGTTAAAATTTAGAAAGAAGCTAGTGCAAATGATATGTGCAACTTTCACAAATAATAACTTCAAGAAAATAATGCTTGAGAAATAGAAAGCATCCAAATTGCATTGAGGAAGCAAGCAAAGCCAGCAGGGTAAAAGAGAAAAGAGAGGTGATAGTTGGACTTCTTCAGTCATTCTACTATGTTTAAAACCCAAATAGAAAGAAGAATGTTTCCCTGATGCAGGAAGTAACTGTAGAGGTACAATAGATACCTGTTTTAGATCGATTTAGACTAAAAAAGAAATGAGGTGCATAACTTAAAACATTACATGCAGTACTAACTCATAGGCTAGAGGATCCCTAAGAAATTGTAGTAAGCAGTACATCATCAATTATAATGTCAAGGACTATGAAGCACAAATAGGGACACAGAACATGGGTATGAAATGACACGGACACAGTGGCATGGTAATTTTTAAAAGATGAGGACAAAGATATAAGAATATTTTTTATAAATTTCTTTATTTAATATTAAATGTAAATATAAATATTGATATTATCATTAATACATAATTAAATTTTGCATAAAATTCTATTGTCATTGCAGAAAATTAAGTGGTTTGATTGTTTGAACATATGCTGTTTTAGGACAAATAGTAGTGGACTAGTTTGAACTTTAAATGCTATGGCAAATCAATCCATAGCAATATGTAAAATAAGCTACATAAAAATGGACCACAGTGCAGTAATTAAGAAAATGAAACTCAAATTGGGCATCAGCCATGGGCCTGCCTCAGCCTGGCAATGTAGGCCAAATATGTATTACGCTAACGGAAATTACTTGATGCTTCAAATTTTAGAATATGGGTTTATAATCGTTTTCATTATGCTGCAAATGTTTAAGTGGGCTTGAACAATCTCCTCCCCAGAATCACTTATGGTTGCATTAACATGTTCATAATTTCAGAAACGATCATACAGCACAAAGAAAGTGAAGAGTCATTAGTAGTTCTTATGACAAAATTATAATAATCATGTAAAAATGACAGCATTACCAGTAAAATCCCATCGGTAGTAAAATTTCATTTCAAAATAAGGAAGAACAGAGAAGAAAACAAAGTAAAGTTAACAAATACGCGAACGCAGACACGTGTATATATAATTCACAAATTAGAACCTGGCATTTTCCAAATTATGTTCATCATCTTCATCATCCCCATCAACGAGTCCGAGCTGCATTATACCAATTGCATTAGATTCTGATAAACAAAATTCAAACAATAACCAAATGGAGAAAGGAAAATTGTTCTTACCTCATCTTCCTCCTCTGCCTCGTCATTATCATCCTCATTTTCTTCATCATTATTGTCATCTTCTTCTTCTTCTTCTTCTTCTTCTTCTTCTTC
>JBBYHK010000006.1:20311369-20343841 GCA_038382065.1 Adansonia grandidieri | reverse complement strand
TCTTCTTCTTCTTCTTCTTCTTCTTCTTCTTCTTCAGTGTCTTCTTTGTCCTTCTTAGTTTCCATCTTTTTTTTCTTCTTGTTCAAGCCAAATTCCCTAGCTTCATCCTCCTCTAAAAACTCTTGCAATTCCTTGATTTTCAAAAATTTATCCTCTATCCCTCCTCCTTTTTCTTCTCCTTCACTCTCACTCTCTTCTTCTCTTCCTCTCTCCTTCTCCTTCTCCTTCTCTTTCTCCTCCCCCTCCTCCTCATCCTTATCATCATCATCTTCTTCATCTTCATCTTCATTTTCATCTTCGTGTAAATCCATATCAATATCATCATCGTCATCATCATCACCAACAACATCATCAGTCTCATTTTCTTCTAGAACCTTTCCTCCTTCCACAACTGCCTTGAGCTTGGAAATCTCCTCGGGATGTTTCTCGAACTTCTTGACCTCGCGGCGGAGGGTGGAGAGGAGCGGCTTTGATTGGAGGTCAATCTGCTGCCATATCTGCTCCGCGTCGAACCCTTCGACCAGAAGCTGATCAAATGGAGACTTTGGACAGTGCGGTTTCAGGCTCGAGAACAGATGCTTCGACGCTGCTCGAACCGCTTGTGATATCTCCTGTTTGGGCACAAGCCATACCGGTGGCTCTATTGACTTGATTTGGCGCAGCGATTCCACGGCTGCTTCGGTTGAAGTCGCCATTGCCGTAGAATGAATTCAGCCGTTAGCTTCGTTTTGCTTTGGGCTTCGCTTGGATTTGTAGAGTTTAGGGTTTTAGATACGGGGGCTAAGAAAAAAAATAGTTACAAATAAAGTTTAGGTGTCAGAATATTAAGTGGTTACTAGCATGACAAATACCGGGTAAAATTGGACTAAGTACTTACAAAAAGAATCGTATTTATTATTCTTACCTTCATGAGTATCGGTGTAAAACAAGGTCTTTTTTTTTTACTAAAGATATTCTTAATCTAAATTCCTAGTTTTATAACTAAATATCCTTAATAGTTAAATTAATTATCAAAATATTATTATTTCAAAATATATTACTAAAATAATTTTTGTTCGTTGACAATTTTTTATTTTTTCATTCACATAGTTAGCGTGGTTGCTAGAGACATGGAATAAAAAATTTGATTAGACAGCCTATCAGACCAATTGGATCAAAAAATCGATGGTCTATCCAATTTGATAATTATATAAAACCGAATAATAGTTTAATCACTCAAAAATCGATTCGACTGGTAAAAGAAAAAAATTGGATTAAAACTTGTAAAAACCAATTCTCTATATCAAATAAAATGTATATATATATATATATATTTCGAACTTTATGTATTTTTTTTACAACTATAAAACCACCTTACCATCTCATAAGAAAGACTTATCCTTTTCCACATCAATAACTTGAATCTTACAAATTGCAGAGCAACCCTAGAAATGGAACTCTTTGGGATGCTAAAGTAAAGAGTTGATCTTACTCTTTTTCCCTCTACTCTTGTCAATTTGAAGGAGTGCTAGTTTCTGACTTTAATTTATCAACATATCTAGGAATAACCTTTATTGAATTGCATTGAGAAAAAGTTAAAAGATTAAAACAATTGGCTATTGATCATCATGCCAAAGAATACATTGTGGTTTGAAGTGAAGCCATGGTTGGAGAGATTTTTTAGTTAAAAAGAAAAAGATTGGTTGACTTGGGGGTCCTCTTTTGTGTCGTTAACTTGATAGGTGGTTAGAGAATTAGGGGAAAGAGAGAAGAGCTATATAGGAAAAAGAGGGATTAGGAGTATGAAAGACGGAAACGTCGGTTGATTATAAAGAAAAAATATATTAAACTGGTTAAACAAGGAATCAAAGGTCTAAGTAGTTCAAGTTTTGGTTTGGTTTTTTAACATTGGCTAAAGGGGCCAAATAAATTGAGGCCTTTAGCTTAAAGACACCAAAAAGCTAGACGTCTTTTCAAGCTAGGGTGCTAAGCACTTTTCTCCGTCTTTTAAATTTATTTTATCATTTTTTTATCCAATAAAAAAATCTAAAACTATTTGGTAAATATTAAAAAGTTTTAATAAAAACATAGAATTATCCTTTTTTGCTTTTTTTTTAGTAAAGTTGATAATTTTTTCTTAGTAGAAACTTAAATATTTTTTTTAAGGCTTCATTTGGATTCAAAGGAACACATGGTAAGTTGGCATATCAAGAGAATATGCCTTTTCATTGATGGTTTTGCTCCATTTGAACCAGCATCAGTGTGGCACAGTGGGAGCATCCCACAGAGTCTCTACTATATATTGTCACTAGTGCTTTAAGCACTAATGGAATAAAAGGCCTTCCCATATGGGTTTTTTTTTTTAACATTAGAAATTAAATGTTATTATTATACAATAAATATATTTATTTTATTTTATATAAAATATATAAAATTAATTATTATGGTTTTAATATCATTTTATATATTTTTATTAATTATTAATTATTTATTAACTAAATTATTATTTAACATAAATGTCATTTTAATAATTTTTAATTATTTTACATAAATATAATTTTATTTATATTTTATTATTTAATATAAATATAATTTTAATCATATTTTATTTTTAACTTTTTATGTACACACATATTTTAATGAAATGTCCTTAATGATCATTTTACATTCTCATCTCATTGCCACCACTTAGATTGAATCCAAACATATATCACACCACCGATTTTAATTTTACAGCTACAGTAACTAATCTCATCACTATCGTTGTTTTTAATCTGACTGGAGCTAATCTCACTGCCCATCTAAATGGACCCTAAATTAATGAAGATTACAAATCCAATATAGTAGAACACCATCCCAAACTCTTAGATGATCAATTTGATATTCTATCCTTGCAACATCATGAGCTAGCATATTGGCTTCTTGTTTGGTATGAACAAATCTACAAATGCAAGATTGTGCTAACTCTTTAATGTCCAATATCAAACCTTCTCTATCCCACCTTAGAGAATTTATCTTGTTAACCTCGATAATTGCAAACAAAGAATCACTTTCAACAATTACCAGATCAAAGCCCTAATCTCGGGCTAATCTCAAACTAAACAAAATTGCTTGTACCTCACTATGCAAAGAAGTAGCTATGAATTTTAGACACTGCACATAGAAGAATACAACTAGCACTATCCCTTAAAACCATCCCTAGTCTTATAATTCTAGCCTAAGCAATGATAGAGGCTTTAGTGTTAACTTTGTAAACCACTCCTGGTGGAAGGTCCCATATGGCATGCATATTAACGGTGTTTAAATTAAAACAGCCATGATAGAAATACTTTAATGGTATTTATTACTTACAACGTCGCTAAATTATTAACACTAATGGCATTTCAAGTATAAACGCTGCTAATTGTTTAACAAAATTGTGCATCTTTTTAGGGCTCAAACAGAAAAGGTATTCTAAGTGATATTAAAGGTTTTTAGATGTAAAACGCCATTGTTTTGTAAATATGGCAGTGTTTGACTATAAAAATGCCTCTGTTTTGTTTTTATTAGGGGCTTTTACATGTAAAATGCTACGATTAAATAAATTTTAGCAGCATTTCACTAGAGAAACGCCACTAAATGTTGCATTAGAAAAAACCTTTTTTGAAACCCATTTTCTTCACTTCTTATCTTTCATTTGTTTTTGTCACAACGTGGCCCGGATATGAATCTTGACCAAGCCCTACTTAAATGGCCTTCACTTTTATATTTGTTGTTATATCACTATTTAATATTCTCTTATTTCTATCGGCCATATTATTATCGATATTTTCTTATTTTTGGAGATTGGGCGATTGAGACGAATCACTCACTCGACTAAACCTTAAATAGTCATTACAGAATAACTATTTATTCAGAGTTGCCAACAATCTATTTGGGCTAGATGAGATTGGTCACCTATCAGAGTTCGTATTTCAATCGTTATGAAACCTTATAATATCAACTCCGAGGACTGTGATCTTACTAGAGATCATATAAAAGGGTCCGGAAGTCAGTTACAACCATAAGTAAGGTCGACCTCTCATGATGCCTAAAAATCGGTACTTTATTAATTACGTGTTAACTTGAATTTTAATTTTTTTTTAGCCAGTTTCAACATACGGCATTTAATTATAAATTCCCAAAATAATATTTGATGAACTAAATTTATTATTCTATTTTGGAAAATCGATTTTTTTAAAATTTTAAAAATTAAAATCTCTTACGCACGCCACCGGAGGACCAGTGCAACACGAAAGGTTTTTATAATTCCTTTTTGTACCCGAATGGAAAAGATTTTAAAATTCAAAATATCATTCGCATTCACTGTAGGGCCGGAGGAACACGAAAGGTTCTATTTTTTCAAAATTTACAAAAATCCTGATTTCCATTTTGAAAAGGATATTTAGTTATTAAACTAATCTGTAGAACCCCTCTCATATTTGGGAGAAACTCCACATATTATTTTAATTTAGAGGTATTGCTTTAATTTTTTAAAAAGGATATTTTATATTTTATTAAAAATATTTATCGAACATCCTAAGTCTAAAATAATGAATCTATTCCTAATGTGTACCTTTGACATGAAAGTATCTTAGTGATCACATAGGGCTTGGTTCTAAAGCAAAATTATCAAAATACCCTTGTTTTATACTTTTGACGTGAAAGTATCTTAGCAATCCTAAAGGACATCAAAAGGATTATAAAAAGATGAACCTATTCTAAATGTACATCTTTGGTATAAAAACATCTTGATGACTACTTAGGACTTAATTCTAGAAAAATTATCGAAATGCCCTTAATGTGTACTTTCGATGTGAAAGTATCCCGACGACTCTCAAAGACACAAAATGATTATAAAAGAGTAAACCTATCTTCAATATACATCTTTGACATAAAATAATCACGATGAAAACCTAAGACTCAGTTTATAAGAAATTACCAAAATGCCCCTAAGGTATATTTCGACATGATAATATCCTGACATCCCTAAAGGACATACAAAGGATTATAAAAAGGTGAACCTATCCTAAATTTACATCTTTGGCATAAAAGTATCTCGATGACTACCTAGGACTCAGCTCGAGAGAAATTATCAAAATGCCTTTAGGGTGTATCTTCGACATAAAAGTATCCCGTCAACCCTAAAGGACAAAAAAACAATTATAAAAAGATGAACCTATCCTAAATGTACATCTTTAGCATAAAAGCATCTCAATGACTATTTAGGACTCGACTCGAGGGAAATTACTAAAATGCCCTTAGGTTATACCTTCAATGTGAAAGTATCCTAGTAACCTTAAAAGACTTAAAAATGACCATAAAAAGGTGAACCTATCCTAAATGCACATCATTGGCCGAAAAGCATCCCGATGACTACCTAGGACTCGATTTTAAAGAAATTACTAAAATACCCTTGTGGTGTACCTTTGACATAAAAGTATCTTGGAAACCCTAAGGGACTCAAAAATGATCATAAAAAGGTAAACCTATCCTAAATGCACATCATTGGTATAAAAGCATCCCGATGACTACCTAAGACTTGATTCTAAAGAAATTACTAAATACCCTTAGGGTGTACCTTCGACGTGAAAGTATCTTGGTAACCCTAAAGGAGATGATAAGGCAAGTAATGATGATTTTTACTCTAAATGGGTAATTTAGATGACAAAAATGACCTAAAGTATAGAAATTACTAATGGGTCCCAAAATTTCTCAAGATTAAATATTAGTCCTAAATTGACTAAAAATGCTAAAATATTTTTTTTGGCTCAAAATAACCTAAATGGGTGATTCAGATTTTGAAATAACCTAAAATGCAAAAATGCTATTAAGTCCTTAATTTTTCAAAAATTACTTTCTATCCTAATGAAGAACCAAAAGAATGCAAAAAGTTGTAATATTTTTAGCACCTCATCAGAGGACCAATGGAATGCTGAAAGTATTTAAAATAACCTAAGTAGATGATTTCATGCTAGAGATGACCATTTTGACCTAAACAAGCTAGATTTCCCTAATGGTCCCTAAACTTTTCTAAAATTGCTAATTGGTCCTTCTATGTTTAAAACATAAATTCAAGCATCAAATAAATCAAAATAATCACAAAAAAAATCACATAGAAAATTACAAGCAAGATTTGGTCACCTTTTTTTGCCCCTAGAATAAATTTTTCAATATTTACACAAAAGTCCCTAAACTTTTTAAAATTACAAAAAGACCCCTAAAATAAACAATGTATTTTAACTTGATAAATTCATAAAATACACTCTTAAGCGTGTAGGTGTGCTTCGGCCAAACATATGGTCTAAAAAAAACTTTTATTTTTTTATTTTTTTTACAAATTAGCCCCTAAACTTTCTATATTTACAAAATGACCACAAAAATTAAAAAATCATCACATATACATGCATGAATTTTGGCCATCACCTAAATAATGTACCAATTAATTTTTTTTAAAAAAAAAACTCAATAATCACATGTTCATATTTTATCTAACACAAATTAACACTATCATATAATAAAATTACAAAAATAAATATATAAACATGTGATTTCAACGTAATAACAAGAAAACACTAAAAGAAATAAAATACATATGAACATATATGTTACAAATATAACACCAAAACCAACATCATATCAACTTAAACATGATTCATGAAGAAATATAATTTACTAACAAAAAAAATAATAAAATTAAGGAAATTAGTTCATGGCCATTATGCTTAGTCTTTCCACATAGATAAAAAATCCATGAACTTAAGCATATTTTTTTGCTCACCAAAGAGAAGAAAAATGCATGAAACAAACAAGACTTTAAAGATTTTAGTAAAGATTATACCTTAGCAAAGCTTTGAATATTTTATTCAAGTATTTTCTTTTTTTTTAAAAAAAGTTTTTTTTCCTTTTTTCTTTGCCCCAAAATTAAGAGAGCTTGAAGAAAAGATCCTCCCCCGTTTATAGGGGAGGATGATTCGACTAACGAAGATAAAAATCCTTCTTGGTCGAATTTTTAGTTTTTTAATGCTTTTTCATTTTTTTATTTATTTGATATTTTGTTAACTTATTAGGCTGAAAAATCATGATTGTTGTGTCATAAGCCCATGCCCTTATCATCTTTTCTTACAAGCCACCATCCTATTGTCATTATTATGCTAGTTTAGGTGGCATGATGATCATTTGATAGTTTTGGCCAACTTGATGGAATTGGTTAGGAAGAAACTAAATTAGTTAAAAAAGAATTTAATTCCAACTAAATTGAATTTTATGTAACTAAATTAACAAATTATAAAATTAATTATGCAACACAAATTTAAACTATAAATTTACAAGTAAAAATAATCTTGGAAGCAAAGAAACAAATGCAACCAAGGTGCATGAAAAGCCTAATTGAAAATTCCATGAAGAAAATGATAACAAATTAAAATCCATGTATTTAACAAAATTTGACATAATAAATCCAATTAAGAATTTAATCATATGGAAATTTCAATCAAAATTCCATACAAAAATTTGAATCAAAATAATTGATATAAAATTAAAAAAAAAAAGGCTAGTGGACTTCGTTGGAACATTAGAGATTAATATAAGCTTGATAGGCTTTTAGAGAATGAAATGCGTTTGGTAGAAAATCAAGAAAATGGGCTTCATAAGGTCATTGAGCTTATTGAGAAATTATTGGGCTTATTAGGCTTATTTGCAAATTTTGAAAGTTTTGGACCTATTAAGAGATTGTGCCCAAAATAAAATTAATAAAATTTTTTACAAAAATTTCAAGTATTGAATTATACAAGAAAATTTTTTGAGAAGTCTTATATGCAAAAAAAAAAAAAAAAATCCAAAACTCATAAAATTTTACAAGAAAACCTTTATGGAAGAAATTTATTATTTGGAAAAAATGCAAAACTCATAAAATAAATTAAATTTTTAAAAAATCGATTTAATATAAATTCAATGAAAATATTTAATAAATTTTAAAAATCTTACACTTAAAAAATTCCTTTGAAAAAATTTACAGAGTAGAAAACTTCGTATCTTGAAAACAGAAAAATTCAAAAGAATGCAAAACTCATAAAATAAAATAAAATAAATTTGAAAAACTGATTTGGTGGTGGTTAAATGAAAATATTTAAAGAATTTTGAAGTTAAAAACTCAAGAAAATTTTATAAAAAATTTTTCAAAATAAAGGAAAACTCATATTTTGAAGCAGAGAAAATTTTAAAGGATACATTAAAAATTATATAAAATGGATTAAATACGGCATACTATCTGAAATATTAATTATCAAAAATAAAAAAGGAGAAATTCTGAAATCCAAAATAAATTTAACTAGAGTAATTTCACAAGCATAATACTCGCGATACTATAAATATTCAAAATTAATTAACAAAATTGACAATTTGACACCTTGTGGTAAAAATACCAATACTTATTTTGATTATTTTTTATTTTTTTGGAATGCATATTGGTATAAATATTGCACAAGTGTCGATAAAAATATGCGCCAGTCAATTTTTTAAGCTTTATGATAAAATCTCAAAAAATTCATAAACATGAGAAATTTGACCATGATATTATCTGCGGGAATGATTTTCCAAATTTGGCATGAAAACATTTTAAAACAAAATTTTCCTTTTGAATATTCATCATTTTATCCAAGATCGGTCTTTAAATGGCATTTTTTTATCATGTGTCAATACAGCCATCTACGTGTAATAGAATAAGTTACAAAAATGTATAAACTACCTGGAAAAGGTTGACTTCTATAAGAGTAACAGCTATTTTCCCGGTTTTAGATCACTAAGACTATTGGAAAAAAGACCTTGACAAAATTAAGTGTCTACAGCTACCCCTCTTTGGGTGTTATTAAGAATTAAAGATAGGGCAAAGACCAAATAGACACAATTTCGTTCAAATTGTAAATTACTTTTTAAAGAAAAAAACTACATTATATGTACATTAAAAATAAACAACCTGGGGTAAAATCGATATAATTAACGAAAGTGATAGGATGTAATCCTAGTTATAAAAAGGTTGGCCAGGGTGAAACTGATATAGTCGAATGAAAGTGACGAGGATCTAATTTTAGGTTCAAAGGGTTGATTAAGGAAAAATTGATATAGTCAAACCAAGGTGACCAGGATATAATCTTAGGTCTGAATGGTTGACTAGGGTAAAACTGATATAGTCAAACGAAAGTGAGTAAGATATGATCTTGGGTCTAAAGGGTTGACCATGGAAAAACCAATATAGTTAAAAGAAAGTGACCAAGATGTAATCCTAGGTCTAGATTGTTGACAAGGGTGAAACTGTACAGTCAAACAAAGACGACCAAGATGTAATTAGAGTCTAGAAGATCAACCAAGGCGAAATTGATACAGTCAAACAAGGATGGCTAAGATGTAACTTAGGTCCAAAAGGTTGACCAGGGCGATACTGATACAGTCAAACGAAGGATTACCAGGATGTAACCTAAGTCTAAAGGGTTAGCAGGGTAAAATCGATATAGTCAAATGAGGGTGATTAGGATGTAACCTCGATCTAAGGTTACAGTTAAACAAAAGATGACCATGATGTAATCTAACTTTAAAGGGTTGACCAGGGTAAATCGATGAAGTCAAATAAGGGTGACTAGGATGCAACCTCAGTCTAAGGGTTGACTAGGGCAAAATTGATATAGTCAAATGAGGGTGACAGGGATATAACCTAAGTTTAAAGGGCTAACCAGGGTGAAACCAATGTAGTCAAACAAAGGATGACCAAAATGTAACCTTGATCTAAGGGTTGACTAGGGTAAAACCAATACAGTCAAAGGAGGGTGACCAGGATATAACCTCGGTCTAAAAGGTTGGCTGGGGCAAAACCGATATAATCAAATGTAGGATGGCCAGGATATAACCTAGGTCTAGCAGGTTGACCAGGGCGATATAGTCAAACGAAGTTGATTAAGTCTAGAGGGCTAACTAGGGTAAATAGATATAGTCAAACAAGGATGACCAGGATGTAACCTGAGTTCAAAGGGTTAACTAAGGTAGAACCGATACGTAACCTCAGTTTAAAGGGTTGACTGAAGTAGAAATGCTTCATATCTAAATTGCTTAAAAGAATGCAATGTTTACCTTTCAATTTTAAAACAATTGACATTTCAAAAAGCTCTTTCCAATATCATATTCAATTTAAGATCCATAAATTATCAAATATGAATGCAAATGCATGAGGAATGCATATGATGAATTTCATGATTTAATTTTCTTTATCAATGTTTGATCTAACCTATTTTGGAGTTGAATTTATCCTTTTAGAAAATGTGACAGATATTTCTTTTTCATTTGATAGAATAGGCCCATATTTCTGCTTAGAGATTGAAAGCATCTTCAGAAAGCATTGGGGATCTCTTTTCTTTTTGACAGAAGCAGCCAACATTTGAATTTGAATTTGAAGGTATCTTTAGAGGTCATTATGGATAAGATACCCTTGTTCCTAAGAAGTCAAACTAGGTGACGCACCAATATCATCTAGGAGTTGAAAAGAGGAACATGATTAGGAATATATGGTCTCTAAAATTTCCCATCAATAGCAGAAATAAATTGATACAGGCTAAAAAAGAAAAGCATGATAGGGAATATATGGTTTCTAAAATTTCCATCAATAGCCTAAACAAATTGATATAAGTTGAAAAAGAAGAATATGATGGGGAATATGTAGTTTGTCCACCCAATTCTTCTTAGAATGTCTGAAAAAGTTTGGATTACTGACTCAGATCCCTACAATGTTTTAATCTCATTCAAAGTAATGCAAAGAAATCAACTTGTCATCTTTTCATTGATTTTCCATTTGCTTAAAATGTTATTTATCATTTAGCATAAATGTTAGCATGGTCAAAAATACCATTTAATAAAGGTATGAATGAAAATATATGCTTGTATTGCAACAAGGAAAAAAGATACAACATTGGTTATTTTAAAAATGATGGTGAAGTACAAAAAAGATTTGAATGTTACTCAGATAAACGGAATCTCCCATTTAGTTTTTTCAAAGATTTCTCCTGAACGAAAAGTTTACTTTCATGAAGTTCCATCTTTTAAAAATGTCTCTGATAATACCATGCCTTTTTTAGACCTAGCTTTTTAGTAAATTGTGTTTTGGCTATTCATTTCAAATGCTTGATTTGTCATTTTGGGTTGTCAACTCAAATCCTTACCCTTATATTATATTTGATCAAAGTCTTTTTAAGGTCTTCTTTTGATTTTTGCCTTTTTAAAATGGACAAATTTTTTAGGTTTTCATCCATTTTTCTTTTTTCTCTTTTTTTTTGTTTTTTTAATTTTTGTAATGGACCCCTTTTTGGGTTTTATCCATTTTTTCTTTCTTTCTATCTTTTCTTTTTTTTTCTTTCTCTTTTTTTAAGCATAATATTTTCTTACATTATTTGAATTAACAGGGTTTGGCAGAATTCCTTAATCTATCTTTCCCAATACCAACGCTCTTTTTAAAAATGTCTTTTGGAGAATATAGGGCCCTTCCCAATTGGGTGCCTATTTACCCCATGGATCTTTTTATCCTGAAAGGATTCTTCTTAGTACTAGTTCTCCCTCATGGAATTTCCTAGGATGAATTTTCTTGTCATTCGCCCTTATCATTCTTTTTTAGTATGTCTGCCTATGTTAAATAGCTTTTAACCTTTTTTTTCTTCAATAAAGTCTAGCTGCTCATAATGATCTCGAACCCATTCAGCTTCTTCCAACTTGGTTTCTATTAGAACATGGAGTAAAGGGATCTCCATATCAATTGGTAAGACAACCTTCGTACCGTAGACTAATGAATAAGGCATTGCCCTAGTTGAAGTTCAAACTGGAGTTCTATAAGCTAAAAGGGCAAAGGAGAGCCTCTTATGCCAGTCTTTATAGGTTTTTACCATATTTCCTATAATTCTTTTAATATTTTATTAGCTGCTTTTACAGCTCTAATCATCTTTGAATGGTATATCACTAAATTGTGATGAAAAATTTTGAGTTAGGTACATACCTCTTCATCAATTTATTATTCAAATTGGTGGTGTTATCCATTATAATTCTTTTCGGGATTCAAAATTAATAAATGATGTTAGTCCTAAAAAATTTTATCATTGTCAACCTTGTCACATTTATATAGGAGGCTGTTTCAACCCATTTATTGAAGTAATCAATAACCACCAAGATGAAGTGATGATAGTTTGAAGCTACAGGGGTAATTGGTCAAATAACATCCATGCCCTATATAGAGAATGGCCATGGTGTGGTTATAACATGCAATGGCGAAGGTGGTACATGGATCTTGTCAGCATAGATTTGGCATTTATGACACTTTGGAGCGTATTTAATACAATCAATCTCCATGGTCATCCATAAATAACCTAGTCTCATGATTTGCCTCGCCATTTTATGTCTATTTGCATGGATACTGCAAATCCTCTCATGCACTTCTTCCAATATCTTCTATTCTTCGGGACCATCAACATATTTTAATAACATTTGATCATAACTCTTCTTGTCATGATACCATGGGAGACCATTTGCTTCCATTTCAACATCTCAACAATGCGTAGAAGACTCATATATGCTCATCTAAATAGGCATTACCTCTTGCCCCTCATTTACTTCAAACATCACAGTTAGGATGGCTAGAGCATCTACCATTTTATTATAGTCTCAGGTCAGATGAATAAATTCCACCTTCTTAAACTCTTTAAGCAATTCTAGAATCAACTTTTTATATTGTTTATCCTCAAACCCTAAGTTTCCCATTCTCCATGCAATTGATAAATCACTAAGGCTGAGTCTCCATATAGTTTCAATAATTGAGCTTTTCTCTTTACAGTTACCTGAAGTCCTATAACACATGCTTCATATTTTGCTACATTGTTTGTACAGTCAAAGTCTAATCGAGCAATGAAAGGGTAATAGTTTCCTTCTAGAGATATCAAGATCACTCTGATTCCATGGCTTAAAGCATTTGATGCTCCATCGAAATACATTTTCCATTTTAATTTTTTTATGGCTCTTCTTTTTCTTTTACCAAAATATTCATTAGATCCTCATCAAGAAAGTCAAAATTCAATGGTTGATAATCATCAAGTGCCTAGCTTGCTAGGAATTTGGCAATTACACTTCATTTGTTTGCCTTCTGACTTATATAAACCATATTATATTTTGATAGCAAGACTTGCCATTTACCTATCCTTCTTGACAAAGCTGGTGCTTCGAACATATACCGATTCATTTAGGTGATCAGCCAGTGGTATGATACAACATGTATTGTCAAAGACTTTTTGCAGCCTAAACTAGGGCACAATATATCTTTTCCATTTGAGAACAATTTACCTCATAATCAAGGAATTTCTTAATAAGGTAATAAATCACCTGATCTTTTTCTCCTCTCTCATCTTGCTGTCCTAACACATAACCCATAAACTTCTCAAATACTGATAAATACAAAATTAAATAATGTCTCGGTATAGGTGGCACTAACACTAGTAGATTACAAAGATAATACTCAACTTTTTCAAATGCTTCTTGGCATTCTTCATTTCATTCACTAGGATTTTATTTTTCACAACAACTGGAATATAGGATTGCATTTATCTGTGAGTTGGGATATGAATTTGGCAATGTAATTCAACCTTTCCAAGAAACTTCGCACTTTTTTTTGCATATGCAGGGATAACAAATCTTGTATGGCTTTGATCTTATCTAGATTAACTTTAATCCATTTTTTACTCACAATGAAGCCTAATAATTTCCCAGATCTTACGTTAAAAGTGCATTTTATTGGATTCAGTTTCAATTGATACTTTTTCAGTCTTTTAAACAATTTTTGTAAATCTATGATGTGCCCTTCCTCTTGAGGTGACTTGGCAATCATGTCATATGGATATACCTCTATCTTTTTGTGCATCATATCATGGAATAAAAGACTATTGCCCTCTGATAAGTTGTATCGGCATTCTTTAGTCCAAACTACATTACCTTATAACAAAAAGTTCCTTATATTGTGACAATTTGGTCTTTTCCATGTCTTCTGGTACCATTTTTATCTGGTTAATACCCTAAAAATCCATCCATGAAAAAAATAGATAATTCTTCGTAGTATTATCAACCAGAGTATCTATATGAGGAAGAGAAAAATTATTTTTGAACTTGCATGATCTAGGTCCCAATAGTCAACATATATTCTGACTCTACCATCCTTTTTGGAAAGTGGGACAATATTTGAAACCCATTCTAGGTATTTTGCCACTTTGAGAAATCTAGCCTCGAATTGTTTTTTTACCTCTTCTTTTATTTTTAGAAGCATTTTAGGTTTTATTTTTCTCAACTTTTGCTGAACCAGTTTGTATTTTGGTTTTAAAGGTAATTTATGGACAATGATTTTCGTATCCAACCCTGCGTGTATTAGTAGGACCACGCAAAAACATCTCTAAATTCTCGAAGCAAACTTATTAATTCTTCTCTAGTGATGGGAATAAAGGCAGTCCCTATTCTGACTTCTTCTTTTGTGGATTTTTCATAGGGCATTATTCATTCATCCTCTCACTTGATTATTTTTAGTAGGTCAGGTGGCAAAGTATGATCATCAACATTTTTTTTCGAAATCAACCTTGTTCAAGCAAATAGCCTATTTAAGATTGACCTTTGAATCATGCTTAAGATCATCCACTTCTCTTTAAGTGGGAAATTTCGTAAAGGTAAAAGAGAAAAGGAATGGGCAGCAAATTTATGACATGATTTGTGTAAATGTATGTAAAAAGGAAAAAAAATTGGTATAAAAGAAGTTGGACATAGATAAAAAGTTATATGCATTTCATTGCTATAATTGATAATTTGGCATTTCAAGTTTTCACAGAAAGATTCTTAGATGACAAAATAAGTTTTCAAGATTACTTTGAAATTGACCTAAGCACTACAGTTCTCTCAGTACAAGTTTAATTTTTCAAGACGTATCTAAGAGGACAAGGATGGATCCCATGATCATCATTCGACTTTTTGCTATCTTCTCTAATGGTGGCCACTTGACACTTCTCGAAAACTTTATTAACCACTATAATAACTTCATTGGTTTTTCTTTCTTTAACTTTTGGATTAACAACCCCTTTATAACAAAAAATTTCACCTATTAAAGGGTAAAATATTTATTTATGGCTTGACTTTGACAAATGGCTTGGGCTCGCTTTTTTCCCGAGATCTATTTTCCAATTTCTTCTTTTGACTCCACTCTAACTTGAAGCCTAACCCATGCTTGTCTTTCTTGCCAATGACATTGATGGATCAATTTATTCCTTACAAGCATTTCCCGAGCCTATTTTTAGCTCAGACTCCTTTCCAGACTATAAGTTTGAGACCTATGCGGTTGCTCTTTAAAAGTCTAGGTTTTAGGATTATAGACCCTTCTGCAACAAAGGTAGCTTTGATAATTTCAAAGGATATGAAGGAGCATTCTTCAATTTCAGTATTTGTTTCAAATTAAGAGGCTTTAGTAAAAGTTATAGCCATGATGTCTTTTTTCTTGGATAGGTTAATCAACTTCTTATCAACTATGAATTTAACCTTTTGGTGCAAAATGATGAGATAACCTCAGCATAATGAATCCATGGTTGTCCCATCAAATAGTTGTATGTTGAGGCAATGTCCATCACACGAAATTTGATCTTGAATGGGCACAGACCAATATCTAAAGTGATCAAAATAGTCTTTTTGATTTCTCTCTTGTCTCATCAAATGCCTTAACGACTATATGGCTATGCTTGATCTAACTGACATCAATTGGCAAGCGAGACAACATGATTAGCGGTATTACGTTCAAAGCTGATCCATTATCAATGAGGAGTTTGGGCAATATGGTCCTTTTACAGTGAGTTATGATATGAAGAACTTTCGTTGAAGTGCTACCCACTGGTGGGATTTCATTGCCACTGAATGAATTAAAATTGTTAGTAACAATGTTATTTACTAGGTGATTAAGCTTATTTATAGAAATGTCTTGAGGTACATATGCCTGGTTGAGCACTTTCAACAAAGCATTTCGATGCGCTTCTGAGCTGAGTAATAAGGTCAACATAGACATTTTTGTCAGCTACTACTTTAACTATTCCACTATACTGTACTGACTATGTTTAATAAATTTAAGAAATTAGGTAGCCTCTTTTTCCTTAATCGATTTTTGTACTTCTAAGGGGATATCTTTGGTAACTATTACTTTTCTAGGTATTTATCTTTTTAACTTGGTTTTAGCACTAGTTTCACTGATTTCTAGATCATAGATGCAGCCACTCCTCGTCACATGGCTTACCTCGTCATGTCAATAGCAGCTAATTGGCTTGTAACAACCTCTAGAGTTGTCACCTTACCATTATGCTTCCATGATACGTATTTGTTATTCTGATACGAGAATTGAGTTGGCACTCTGATAGTGACTCTAGAAGTAACATCAGTCTTAAGCAGTGTGGTCTTTAGTTGGTTGTAATGAATGAAAAGAGGGCGATCGATGCCATAGGGTAGTTGTGATGATCTTTTACGAGCCATGTTAACTGGTTTTTCTTCCTCTAGTCCAGCTTCTTTAAATAATCCAATTTCACCCAATGTCCATCATTCTTTGGATTATGGCTAAAAAGTCTAGGCAATTTTGCAAAGTGTGTCCTGATGTTTTATGAAATTTGCAAAAGTTAGCACCAAGATCAGATTGGCTTTTGATACTTCCATGATTCTGATCAAGGATCCCACCTTCAATCAAGATTGCCCATGCTCTTTCCATTAGAGTCCTAACTTCTTGGACTTTTAACTTCCCACATCTCTTTTCTTCAGTAATTAGAGCGTTAATCCCAGGTTCGGTATGATCGGGTAAGGGATTTGTTGTCGCATTAGGTGTTGGGCTATTATCAATTCGAAAGGTGCCCCTCTCAATTATCAATTCGAAAGGCACCCCCTTCAAAAACACTTTGGACCTTTTGCTTGAAGGCAATACAGTTTTCAATCGAGTGACCTGCTATTGCATGACACTTACAGTGCAAATTTGGGTCATACCAACTAGGGTAATTACCTTCATATGGTTTAGAAAAGATTGGAGCCACTAACCGTGCCTTAAAAAGCTTATCAAACATTTTCTTATGAGAGTAAAAAAGAAGTTCAAAGTGAGATCTAGGTTGGTCGGCTTTGGGCTAATGGATTAACATTAGGTCTTGGTTGGTTTTGTGGAGAAGGGTTCGAAATGGTAGTCTAGGGTGATATTAAAGTAAGAGCTCTGGCTATGTTTATAGAGTAGGTATTTTAGGTTTGTTGTCTTTGGTTTTGGTAATACAGACGAGGTTCTTGATGGAACGGTTGACTAGCATAGTTAATAGATAGAGCTTTTTCTTTCTTCTTTCTTTGCCTTAGCTTTTTTTCAGTAAAAGATTCTCTAGTCATGATTTTACCGATCTTTATAGCTGTCTCAATAATCTCTTTAGAAATAAAAAGATTAGCAAAATTCTTGGTTGTATTACCCACCAATTTGTCATAATAAAGGGATGCAAGGTGCTCACGAATAGCATCATGGTTTCTTTCTTAGTTAAGGGAGGTTGAACCTGAGATGCCATGTCTCTTTATCTTTGAGCATACTCCTAAAATGATTTTGTAGACTTTTTCTCCATATTCTAGAGAGTTAGTCTATCGGGCACCCATTCAGCCATATATTTATATTATTGAAGAAATGCATTGGCTAAGTCTGTTCAACATTAAATTTGAGTTCAGTTTAGATCATTATACCACCTTAGCTCAAATCCAGACAAGTTCTCATGAAAAAAATAAATCAGTAACTTGTTATTCTAGGCATAACTACCCATCTTCTTAATGAACATTTTAATATGTGCTTAAAGGGAAGTGGTGCCTTTGTATTTTTCAAACTTGGGCATTTTAAATTTCAGTGGGAGGACTAAATCTGGTACTAGACTGAGGTCCTTGACGTCTACACTGCTCTATAGTTCGGCCTCTTTAATGGCTTTTAGCCCCCTCTCAAGAAGTTTTAATTTCCCTTTCTCTATATTTACTTAAGCCTTCTTTTTACTCTTCTGTTTATATTTTTCCTCTTTATTAGTATTAGGGCCTATCGATTCTTCTTAAGCGAACGCAGTTCTTGTACATGCCCCTTGCAAAAGGGCATCAAGATTAATAATGCTGATCACTGGATTAGCAACTGGGACATTTTGTTATAGATTTTGGATATTAGCTAGCTGCGCATTCTGAGCATTACTTGTTTGATCATCAATTGGTATCTCCGGATCCCTCGGTAAGAGTATCAGTAGTTATCTCTGGCCATTGACGAACCAGCTCCTTTGCTATTGACAACTCCATCATCCTTGTGGTCTGAGCTTGTAGTTCTTCTTGCTTTTTTAGTATGGCCTCCTGGGCTTGTCGATGAGTTTCTTCTAATCTTTTTGATCTTGCCAAATGATCCTTAACCATTCTTCTCGTTCTAAATCTAGTATGGTATTGATGATTGGGTAGTAGTTGAGTTGAGCTTTCTAAGTTTGCAATGTTGACCTTAAGAATTTCACATTTTTTTGAGTTAATTAATTTTTACATATAAACTAATGAAATTAATAATCATGTATGTATGTATGTAAGTATATGTATGGGCATATGTATATATGATATGAGTATATGAATGCACTTGCAGAGATGCTTGCTTTAACTAAAGATTCCAAACTTAAAAATTTTCCATTAACTTTGGGATAAATTACATGTTCATATCATTGATCATGCAAGGATTATATCCAAGGAAATTCCTAACTTAATCATATTGTGTTTGAGCCATACCCAAAAACTAAAGTACAACATGCCTGTATTGTCCCACAAGATTAATTTGCATCCATAAGTCTCTAATCCTCTCCACCATTTTCCTTGCTTGGATGATAGCTGAGTGGATATGTTTTGTAAAATGATCTATGTACATTTGTCGGCCAAAAGAATTAGTTATCCATCCTCTACCATTATCTTCGACCGACCATAGTCTATCAGCCCAATATGCATCCAGATTGTGGTAAGCCTGCACTAAGGCATGAATATCATTTCCCTTGCATTGTAAATCTAATCCTATCTTTGCAACAGTTATAGTGAGACCTTGTCTTTCCTCGAGCAGTTGAGATACCCTTTCATGCTCCTGATCTAAGGCAACTCGAAGTCATTTATTCTTTTCAATAGACCCTTTTAACTAGAGATGTGTATTAGCATATTCTCTTCTTTCTCTTTCAAAAATAGTTTACTTGGCCTCTATTTCCAAAGCTTTAGCCTTCTATACTTTCAACTTTTCATTAAGCTTGTGCATTTTTTTCCTTTATCCCCTTAGTAGTGCTGCCGAAACTCTCGGATATCCTTATAAGTTTCATTTTCTTGTTATGTTCAACCCAGTGTTTCTTCATTAGATTGTACTTTTCTTCCATTTTTTAAACTTCCTTTCTTCCATTTTTCAACTTCTTTTGCTTTTGCTTCCATATACATTCATAAATAAGCAACTTCCTTTAATTCTTGTCACTCATTCTTTTTCATTCCCTTGTAGCTTTTTCCTTAATCAAATTGATCTTAGATGTCATGATAGGTTCTGAATAAATAGATACTCGAGGACTAGTCCCATTTGAGGCAGGAATGATTATGCTACAACCCCAAACTCTCCTTAAAGTATCATACCCTAAGTGGTTTTATCCATGTATGCTCATAATCTTGACTTATACCTCTCTCTTTAGTATAAAATAGCTATCTGAAACAACTTTTCATAATCCTCACCTTGATATTCCAAGTCAACACTAGCCAAATTTGAAGTCATGGGAATGAATTGCTATGATCCATATTGTCTTTGGACCAATAATGGCGCATAACCTATAGTGCCCCATATATCAAGTAAAGGCACATATAGCAAATTACCGCACATATACACAAAGTGTTTCTGTGAAAACCATGGTGCCTTCCAAGTTATATTAGAAAAAGCCAAGTTCTTGAGTGTTTCAACCCATTGTTTCTTGGTTTCAGACTTAGGCCATTCTTTTTTAATAAATTCCTGAAGAAGGACAAAATGCAGGAAGTAGGTTTTAACTTTACTTGCCCTTTTGTCCCAAAAATGACTTTAGGCCCAGATATATAATAACAGAGCACTTCCAAAGAATCTCTCTTGACCTTTTCTCAACATGCATTAAGTGTTTAAATCATTTTGGCTAGAATTGCTGCAGCTGGGTGAATATTTTTTCAACTAATCAAATAAATCCACTACTACTACCTCAATATATCCTAACACTTTCGGGAAGAAAACCATACGTATATAACAAGAGCAAATGTATCCAAAGCGTTCTCAGTGTCGGATCGCTCTTGGATATATATTTGTAGATTATGCCATGAGATGACATTGGTGTTCCCTTTTTGCTCTATATAATGGTGTCGGCTTTAGAACCCAGACCCAAAACTTCACTCAATTGTTTACAAAAGCTGGTCGGATTACACTTTTTGTAGTAGATAGATCTCATCTCCAAAGGCCTAAGCCTGAGGAAAGCTGATATCTCTTCCACAGTCGAAGTCATGTCATGCTGATTGAATGAAAAACATCAGTATGATGGATCCCAAAACTCAATCACAACTATGACTAAATGTTTATCCATGTGTGTTTTAAGCAAGAGAGCTATCTATCCATACTTTTTTGTAAACTAGGTTTGCTTTGCATTCCCCCACTGATCCGATATTTCAGCTAACTCTCTCAAATTATTCTGGTGAAAGTCTACATATGTGATTTTTGGCAACTCAAACACAAAACCCCTTGGTATACAATCCTCGTTCTTTTTTTGGTTGCATTCGAACTCAGAACGGACCTTCTCAAATTCCTTGAAAATAATTATTGTATGTACTAGTTCTGGCATAAAGTTAAATAAAATTTTATCTAAGTTGGAATTCTTTTTAAAGCAAGCATTCCTATATGCATATGACGAAAGAAAATGCAACAAAAAAGGAAAAAGAAAACAAGTTAGTATCTTTAAGAAATACAAATAAATTTTGAAACAATGAAAATCACAAATTATTCAAATAAGGTATAAATAAATTTCAAAGTAGTGAAAATAAAAAATTATTCAAACAAGATATCAAAATTATCCAAATAAAAGTATAAAAATACTGGAAGAGTGATAACTTTATCCCTTCATGTGTCCCTAATTTTGGTGACACTTAAAATCGGGCATGCCTTTGACTATAAGTTTAGTATGGTATACTATATGCAGTTCAAGTCAGACCACTACGTAGGTTCTCGAATTCCTCGAGCCTAGAAAAGACTAGCAAGCTACCCTATCTTTATCCATCATGGATTTATGTCAGAATAGGTTTAATTTGAGCGGGCATGTCCTTTATGCCTGTAAAGAGGCTAACACCATGGGCAGATTTTGGAATCTACACTCGATAGGCTGTTTGCTGGCCCAGACAGAGGCTAACACCTCAAAAGGTGAAGCTACTTCACCCTTTCCTAAAATATTGGGTGCCTATGCCCCCTCCATATCTAACGAAGAAAAAACTACCGGAAATGCATAGTATGTGTTAAGGGACAAATATAACTTTTTATGACACAAATAAAACCCACTATCCTAATCCCAAATATAAAAACATGAAAACATTAGTGCAAAATAAATATTAATACAATGAAAGTGAAAATTTTAAAAAAGATATTTAAAATTAAATACCAGTTGAAATTGAATTAATTGAAATTTAGTTAATACATAATTAATTTTAGGCCTAACTCTCTAAATGTCCCCAGTAGAGTCACCAAGTTGTCGCAACATGGCCCAAATATGAATCTGACCAAGCCTGACTTAAATGGCCTATGTTTCTATATTTGTTGGTATATCACTATTTATGTTCTCTCATTTCTGTAGGCCATATCATTATCTTTCTTATTTTTAGGGACTAGGTGATCGAGACAAATTGCTCACTTGACTTAACCCTAAATAGTCATTATAAAATGACTATTTATTTGGAGTCATTACTAATCTATTTGGGCTAGGTGAAATTGGTCACCTATCCGAGTTCATATTTCGAGGGATACGAAACCCTAGAATATCAACTCTGAGGACCATGGTCGTACCAGAGATCATAGAGAAGGGTTTAAGAGTCGGTTACAATTACAAGTAAGGATTGATCCTTTGTGATGCCCACAAATCGATACTTTATTATTTATGTGTTAACTTTTAATTTTTTATCTGGTTTCAACACATGGCATTTAATTATAAATTCCCAAAATAATATTTTATGAAATAAATTTATTATTTCATGTCAAAAAAAATTAGGTTTTTAAAATTTTGAAAATCAAAATCTCTTACGCACTCCACTAGAGGACTAGTGTAACACCAAAGCTTTTTATCATTCTCTTTTGTACCCCAACGAAAAACCAAAGGAACATAAAAGATTTTAAAATTCAAAATATCATTCGCATCCATTGAAGGGTCAAAAAAATGCCAAAGGCTTTTTTTTTTTTTTGAAATTTCCAAAAATCTTGATTTCCACTTTGAAAATGATATCTTGTTATTAAAATAATCTATAGAACCCCTCTCATATTTGGGAAAAACTCCACATATTATTTTAACTTAAAGGTATTGCCTTAATTTTCTAAAAAAATTTTGCCTTAATTTTTTTTAAAAAATTTATATTTTATTAAAAATATTTATAAAATATCTTAAGACTCGATAACAATCTAAAACAACAAACCTATTCCTAATGTATACCTTTGCTATAAAAGTATCCTAGTGATCACATAAGGCTTGGTTCTAATGCAAAATTACCGTAATGCCGTTGGGCTATATTTTCAACGTGAAAGTATCCTAGCAACCCTAAAGGACATGAAAAGGATTATAAAAAGGTGAACTTGTCCTAAATATACATTTTTGGCACAAAAGCATCCTGATGACTATCTAGGACTTGATTTTAGAAAAATTAGCAAAATGCCCCTGAGGTGTACCTTTAACTGAAAAATATCCAACGACCTTAAATGACATGAAAAGGATAATAGAAAGGCAAATCTATCCTAAATATCTTTGGCATAAAAGCATCTCGATGACTACCTAGGACTCGGGCTCAAGGGAAATTACTAAAACACCCTTAGGGTGTTCCTTCAATGGGAAAGTATCCTAGCAACCCTAAATGACATTAAAAGGATTATAAAAAAAGTGAACCTATCCTAAATGTACATCTTTGGCATAAAAGCATCCCGATGACTACCTAGGACTTGGCTCGAAGGAAATTACCAAAATGCCTTTAGGGTGTACCTTTAACGTAGAAGTATTTTAGCAACCCTAAAAAACATGAAAAAGATTATAAAAAGGTAAACCTATCCTAAGTGTACATCTTTGGCATAAAAAGCATCACAATGACTACTTAGGACTCGACTTGAGGGAAATTATAAAAATGCCCCTAAGATATACCTTTAACATGAAACTATCTTGGTAACCCTAAAAGACTCAAAAACAATCATAGAAAGGTAAACCTATCCTCAATGCATATCATTGGCATAAAAGCATCTCGATGACTACTTAAGACTTGATTTTAGGAAAATTATCAAAATGCCCTTGAGGTGTACTTTTGATGTGAAAATATCTCGATAACATTAAAAGACTAAAAATGATCACAGAAAGGTGAACCTTTCCTAAATGCACATCATTGGCATAAAAGCATCTTAATGACTACCTAATACTCGATTTTAGAGAAATTAACAAAATACCTCTAGGGTGTACCTTCAATGTGAAAGTATCCTGGCAAACTTAAAGGATATGAAAAGACAAGGAATAATGATTTTTACTCTAAATGGTTAATTTAGAAGACAAAAATGACCTAAAGTATAAAAATTGACATTGGTCCCTAAATTTCTCAAGATTAAATATTAGTCCTAAGTTAACTAAAAATGCTAAAATACTTTTTTTGGCCCCAAATACCCTTAATGGGTGATTTAGATTTTAAAGTAACTTAAAATGCAAAAATATCATTAAGTCCCTAAATATTCAAAAATTGCATTTTGTATCCTAATGGAGAATCGAAAGAATACAAAAGGTTTTAATGGTTTTAACAACCCACCAGAGGACTAATGGAATGTTAAAATATTTAAAATAATCTAAGTGGATGATTTCATGCTAGAGATCACCATTTTGAGCTAAAAATACTAGATTTTCCTAATTATCCCTAGACTTTCCTAAAATTGCAAATTGGTCCCACATGACTAAAAAATAAAATCAAGCATCAAATAATTCAAAAAAATCCCAAAAAAATCACATAGAAAATTACAAGCAAGATTCGATCACCTTTTTTTGCTCCCTGAATAAATTTTTCAATATTTATACAAAAATCCTTAAATTTTTTAAAAGTATAAAAAGACCTCAAAAATACAAAATATATTTTAACTTGATAAATGCATAAAATAGACTCCTAAGGGTCCAGGTGTGCTTCGACCCAGCATATAGATCCAAACAAAAAATTTTATTTTATTTTTTATTTTTTACAAATTAGCCTCTAAATTTTTTATGTTTACAAAATGACCATAAAAATAACAAAAATCATCACATATACATGCATGAATTTCAGGCATCACCTAAATAATCTACCAATAAATTTTTAAAAGAAACCCAATAATCACCTATTCATTTTTTATCTAACACAAATTAACACCATAATATAATAAAATTATGAAAATAAATATATAAACGTGTGATTTCCATATAATAGCAAGAAAACTCGAAAAGAAATTAAATACATATGAATATAGATATGACAAATATAACACCAAAACCAACATCATATCAACATAAACATGATTCATGAAGAAAGATAATTTACTAACAAGAAAAAATAATAATATCAAGGAAATTAGTTCATGGCCATTATGCTTAGTCTTTCAAGATGGATAAAAAATCCATGAACTTAAGCGTATTTTTGGCTCACCAAAGAGAAGAAAAATGCATGGAACAAAGAAGACTAAGGACTTTAGTAGAGATTATATCTTAACAAAGCTTTGAAAAATTTTTTCAAGTATTTTCTCTTTTTTTTTTTAAGTTTTTTTTTTTCTTTCCTTTGTTTTTAGCTCCAGAGCTTGAAGAAAACATTCTCCCCCATTTATAGGGGAGGATGATTCGACCAAGGAGGATGAAAATCCTTCTTGGCAAATTTTCATGTTTTTTTTCCATGCTTTTTCATTGTTTTTATTTATTTGATATTTTTTTAACTTGTTAGGTTGGAAAATGATGATTGCTGTGTCATAAGCCTATGCCGTTGTCATCTTTTCTTACAAGCTACAATCCTATTATCATGATTATGCCAGTTTAGGTGGCATGATGATCATTTGGTTGGCTTGGCCAACTTAATGGAATTGGTTAGAAAGAAACTAAATTAGTTAGAAAAGAATTTAATTCCAACCAAATTGAATCTCATGTAACTAAATTAGCAAATTATAAAATTAATTATGTAAAAACAAATTTAAATTATAAATTTACAAGTAAAAATATTCCTGGAAGCAAAGAAACAAATTTAATCAAGGTGCATGGAAAGCTTACTGGAAATTTGATGAAAAAATGATAACAAATTAAAATTCATGTACTCAACAAAATTTCACATAATAAATCCAATTAAAAATTTAATCATATGGAAATTGCAATCAAAATTCCATAAAAAATTTTGAATCAAAATAATTGATACAAAATTAAAAAGAAAAAAGGTTTGTGGACTTGGGGTATTAAAAAGGATCCTATCAACTTGTTCCGACCAAGGATAATAAGCTCATCGGCTTGGTCTTACTTCACTGCATTAAAATAAGCTTGGTAGGCTTTTAGAAATTGAAGGGCTTGGTAGAAAATCAAGAAAAGGGTTTCGTAAGGTCATTAGGCTTGTTGAGAAATTATTGGGCTTTTTGGGCCTATTTGTAAATTTTTTTTTGGACCTATTAAGGAGATTGTGCCCAAAATAAAATTAATAAAATTTTTTTATAAAACACTTTAAGTATTGAATTATACAAGAAAAATTTTTGACAAGTCTTATGTGCAAGAAAAAAAACTAAAATCCAAAACTCGTAAAATTTTATGAGAAAAACTTTTATGGAAGAAATTTTTTATTTGGAAAAAATGCAAAACTCATAAAATAAATTGAATTTTTAAAAATTGATTTACTATAAATTTAATGAAAATATTTAATGAATTTTAAAAATCTTAAACTTGAAAAATTTCTCTTAAAAAAATTTACGGAGTAGAAAACTTCGTATCTTTAAAATGAGAAAATTAAAAAGAATGAAAAACTCATAAAATAAAATGAATTTGGAAAAACATATTTGATGGTGGTTAAATGAAAATATTTAAAGAATTTTGAAGTTTAAAACTGAGGAATATTCTACCGAAAATTTTACAGATAAGGGAAAACTCATATTTTGACACCGAAAAAATTTTAAAGAATACTTTGAAAATTATATAAAATGGATTAAATATAACATATTATCTAAAATATTAATCATCAAAAATGAAAAAGGTGAAATTCTAAAATCCAAAATAAATTTAACTAGAATAATTTCATGAGCACAATAGTCGTGATATTGTAAAAATTCAAAATTAATTAACAAAATTAACAATTTAACACCTTGTGATAAAAATACCAATATTTAGTTTTTCTTGAATATTTTTATTTTTTTGGAATGCATATTGGCATAAATACTGCATAAGTGTCAGTAAAAATATGCGACGGTTAATTTTTTGAGCTTTACGAATAAATCTCAAAAAATTAATAAAAATGAAAATTTTGACCATGATATCATTTGCAGGAATGATTTTCCAAATTTGGCAAGAAAATATTTAAAAACAAATTTTTTCTTTTAAATATTCGTCCTTTTATCCAAGATTGATTTTAAAATGGCACTTTTTCTATCACTTATCAATATGACCATTTATGTGTAATAGAATAAGATTAAAAAATGTGTAAACTGCCCAAAAGAAGTTGACTTCTATCAGGGTAATAGCTATATTCCCGGTTTCAAATAATTGGGGCTATTGGAAAAAGGACTTAGACGAAATAAGGTGTCTACAGTTTTCTCTATCTTTCACCCATCTTTGAAACCCATTTTATTTGTTTTTACATCGCTGCTTTTGTCTTCCTTATTCTTACTTTTTTTTCTCTCAACTTGAAGGTTGGGTTTCCTCTCTCACAATCTCTTTCTCTCTGGCATTAGGGTTTAATAAATAAAAATTTTTCATTTTTCAAAATTTCTTTTTTATGTTTTTCATTTTACCTTTGCCCAATTTGGCCATAATTTGGAATTAAGGATTAGATTAATGATTGATGATTGATGTAGTGTTTGGTTGGTAAGGGTTACGACACTAGTTCACTTATGGTCTTCCTGTCTTGAGCGTGTTCCAATTTGACCTTGGGCATGTTTCGATTTCAAAGTGCAAACTGCAAATTGCTTTATCTGTTTTATCTCTTCTATGGAGATTATTTTCCTTTAGTATGTGTAAGGAGTAAATTAGCTTAATTTATTATTTCATTTAAAGCTATGTTATTATCGAAATTAGAAAGTAGATTTCTTAGGGACTTCAATTTTATAGGTATAGTTTCCATTCACTATAAAAATAGTCAGGTTCTATATTGAGAACTTCAAAAACACTTATTTTCTAGTAATATAGAGGTTATTTTTATTGAAAAATCCATAATGACAAAGCTTGTTGAGGAATAAAGAGGCTTTGAAAGAAGTTTTGGATGTTTTGAACCCATCGTAACCCGTGGACTTTTTGGCTAGAACTTGCATTCATCTAAAGCAGTGGAGCCAAAGAAGGGTCTGATATTAAAACTACACAACAATGTTCTATTTTATGAATAGTTATTGAAATTTTATAACTTCTTACATTCTGTTTATGTTATCTATCTTGTCCATGTATTTGCCCTTTTTACTTCATATTAGTTTTTAAAGAAATGAATTAAAAAAATGATTGCTAAGGCCTTAGAAGAATCAGATTTTAACTGAAGCAAACAACTAGAGTTAAGCATAGCCATGCATATGATTGTTGTTATTGAAACTTTGAAGTGGTTAAATCCTCAGCAATGTAAGTAAACTAGAAACAACTAAAACCAAGGAATAAATTCGAGTTCCAAGTAAAAATTAAAAAAAGAAAACCAAAAAATTATTATCTCTTATCATGAAGTCCCTAGTCAAATTTTCCCTTGTTCAAATTCTAAACTAGTGCTTTATTTTTATTAATACAGGAACTGGATATAGAGGTGGTTGTTGCCACCATAAAAGGATAAATACAAATATGACTACTGTCTTTACAGATATAATTGTTGATGAAAAACATATGAATGCATTCTTTCTTGATGTGATAAGCTGCTTTGTTATATGAATTATGAAGTTACTATATCTAGCTATTTTGGCCAAATAGGGCAAAAATTGACTGCAATTATTATGACTATAATATGAATTATTAAGTTTATATGTATTTTTCTACATTTTTTTGATGGGGTTAAGTTGATCAATATCTTTATATATAAATTTTAGATCTATAATTTAGAAATTATTTTCAAATTCCCCATGTTCATATTGGATGAAAACAAGTTTGATTTTAAGTGTATACACTATACATGCCTATGCATGACATCATGATGCTCAAAATCAATAGACAATTTTTTTTCCTTTTACAAATTTCTTTAATATTTATTTATGCCATGCAATAAATCTTGAAAAGATGCATACATATATATGAGTTTGAAAAAAAAATTCAACTTATTTACATCTGCCATCTAATCTTAAATGTGAACATGGTTTTCAAACTTTACAATAATTTGTTGTCATGGAAATGCTATAATGACACAAGATAGATCAATTAGTTGGAAGTGAAATGGTTATGAGAGAAGTTGGCATTGTCTTTAACCCAAGATAGAATATTGAGATTCTAAGTATATGTACATCAACTTATCAAAACCATATATTTTTTTTTAAATGAGAATGCCAATTTTTTTAAGTTGTGAACTGATAAGCTTTTTATCTATTTTGCATTTTGTTTTATTTTTGGAAGGTCCAGCAATTGGGAAGCATTTTGAAAAGAAATGAATACTAGGATATTTATTTACATGAGAAGCAATTGACTTCCTTGTAAGTGCCACTTACCTCACCTTATAAACTCCTATAGCTCTACTGCAACTAGTTATTTATAGAATTAATTAGTTGCTAACAAATATGGACCAAGAAGACTAAATTATCCTCCAAACTTGGTTCCATGAGAAATATTATATTCTAATTTACAATTAAATACATAAAATTTGCTTTAAGTAACTGAATTAGGAATATTTTCCACTATTATTATTATTATTACTACTACAGTGATTTATATTTTATAGAAGTGATTGGCAAGTGATAGGAAGTAAGTACCCCAAGATTATCTACTTAAACTTTAGGATTCTAAAACTTGATGCAATCCTCATAAACCTAAATTTATTATTGAAAATGTCTTTTTTGATATATGTAGAAGATTTTAATCTTTTATATATGTTTGACACTTTAATCATCAGCCACGAGCATGAGCTGAATTGTTGACTAAACAATGTTGTTTAAGTAAACATTTTATTGAAAACTTTATAATTTTTTAAAAATTTTATTAGGCTCTCTCAGTAATTTATTTTATTGTTTAAAAATAATAAAATATTATTTTATATTTATATATTTGTATAATTAAAATTTAAATAAAAATATTTTTATTAAATGAATAGTGATTTTGATTATTTCGACTCAAATCACTAAATATTATGTCAAATGACATGATACAAATCAAATCTAGTGGGTTTAGTAAACTACGCTCCTTGAATAGGATCTAATCACAATTCGCAGGGATTTTTTTTAAAGTAATTACCATAGATTTAATTTTTACATACATATATAACACCAAGAAATTAAATGCACATATAGTAATAGGTTTGGTAAACCTTGACATAATCAAGGTCGAATAACTAATATAGTAGGAATAATTTATGATTATAATTATTAAGCCCTAGTCAACTTGGAAAAATTCAAGCTTCTAGATGCTAATTTGATGCGATTCAAATTTCAAGGTCATGTATTAAACTAATCTGGTTTCTATGGTCATCAATTGTCTTGTAATACTTGAAAGTCATTAAGAGAAACTCATACCTTTAGGTAAAATATCTTTCTAATTCTTCTTTAAGTTCAAAAGTATTTCTATTATACTCTTGTGGAATTTTTTTTTGTCAAGAGCAATTTCTTATTAGTTTTTTTTGTTATGTATGTAGACCTCCATAAATGGATTATTGTATTTGCTAATTTGTAGCTAATTTTATAATAGTCATTATTTTTTGCCTTGTTATCTTAAATTATAATTTTATACTTATGTTATGTTTTTTTAGGATTTAGATTTTCTCAAGTATGAAATGGATAATAGTTGGATGCAAAAGTCAATGCTATGTCAAGAGTATCTAGATGGAGTACAAAATTTTCTTAACTTTGCTTTTCATAGAGCAAGTGAAAAAATAAGATACTATATCTTCTTTGAGGTGTGCTAATATTAATTAGTATATGCATGAAATTGTTTTTGAACATTTAATTTGCTCCAGATTTCTTCTAGGGTAGATACAATGGTATTTTCATAGAGAGTCCATATCTTCTAGATCATCCCTTAGAGTTCCTTAAAGTTCCATTTGCAATAGCCAGTCTACTAGACAAGATGACATGGATGGCATTTACAAGATGCATTCAACATGCATAACAACAATATCTAGACTTTTACACTCAAAGTTTCAGAGTTAAATGAGTACAATGTTAGAATGAATGATTTTGCTGTAATGGGAAGAGAAATAGGTGATGAACAGCCCAATGAAGAAGCAGAAAGTTTTATAAGTTGCTTGATGAAATGAATGAAGAACTTTATAAAGGATCTAACCATTCAAAATTGTCTTTCTATTTTTATCCCTTTCAACTAAAATGCTTGTTAGCTATGCCTTAAGGATGAAAAACATTTTGATGTATTTCATTCATTTGAACTGATTATTTATATATTTTTAAATTTTCATTATATCATTGCTATTCCATTCTGATTTAGATTACATGTTAAAGTAAATGTAAGCAAATATGGCTTATTAACTACTTCTGTTTACACCACTAAAATGTTGCATATAATGGACTTTATGTACGGGAAGACAACATTTTAAGGTAAGTAGCCTAAATCGATAGTCCATTGTTTATGGGGTTAATGTGAGCAATTAACTCATGTTAAGACTATTATGTTCTCTAAATCTAATTGGAGAGATGGCTTGTCTTGGTCATTTGAAATGGTTTGACTCTTAAGTAGAGACATAAATATATTACCTAGAGGTGGTGATATATTAGATTGGACCAAAGTGCAATTACTCTATCAATAAGTCTATTTACATGGATTAATTCACTTTTGACATTTATTATGCAATTACCTTAATCTTGAGTAAGTAATTGACTCCATGTGTATAACTTGTATGCTTTGACATTTCAAAGGCTAAAGCATTAAGAAGTAGTAAGTTACTAGACTAGTTAGTTAGGCATATGACTTAACTCAATGAGAGCTTTAGTTATATATATGGAATCATAGCTCTTAAAAAGAGTTAAGGTTATCCTCTTAAAAGGCATTATACAGTATAGTGAAAACGGATGAGGCCTTGGTCATTTTGATGTCAAATGATAAATTTTCACATGTGATGGATAATCATTTTGACATAGAGAGTATAATGGAACTTTAAAGTAAGGTGATCAAGTAGGTAAAATTAACTTCTAACCTTAAGTTGATCACAAATATCATACGAGGGTATTACATAAATGACAAGGTTATTGGACTAAAAGACTATTTATAAAGCTTACATAATATAGTATGTAATTGAGAGTGTACTCTCAAGTCTTTAGTGGTATGACTTTGAGATTAATAATTATATGATTAATTATTTGGGATAGAATAATTAATACATAAATTATTAGAGCTTAATTATATATGTCCAATTGGTCCTTCTACTAGCTCAATATAATTCCTTAATAGTTGGTTATTTATTAAAATATCCAGAGATGGAAGATTCTTAATATTGTGAAGTGGCACACAAGATTCACTCACTTTAAAAGTGTAGGCATTTTCTTCAGTAAATAAATAAAAATGATATGTTGATATATATTTAGAATATATATTTAATTTGATTTAAATATTTATTTAGACAAGAATTAGTAATTTAAATTAGTTATATTTATTTGTTTATAAATATAAGAATTAATTTAAATTAAATAGATATGGGAATTTAATTATTTATATAATTACTTTAATATCTATTAAGTCTTGTTTAAATATTTATTTATAAATTAAATATGAATAATATTCTAAATAAATTAAAAAAATTATTTATTTATTTATTTATTTATTTATTTTAATTTGTGATTAAATTAATTAGTTACTTTTATTTTGATAATTAGTA
>JBBYHK010000006.1:20291671-20311269 GCA_038382065.1 Adansonia grandidieri | reverse complement strand
TATTTCAACCAAAAATACTAATACAATCAAACTAAATTGTATGATTTTAAGATGAATTATCTAAAAAATCATACATATAAATTAAAATAAATATTACGCATAATTAATTATAGTCAACATTAATGAACCTTTACAAATGAAAATAAAACATAATTATAAAAAAATTACTTTTACGAATAAAATTCAATCACACCGTAAAAAAGCTTTAGCTCGATTACTTAACTTTCAATAACACCTTAACTTGATTATATTATTTTCCTAGAATTTTTTTTTCATTTTGGTTACTCTATTAGAGGAGGGAGCTCCTTTTAAAGAGGGCTCCCTCCATCCCTCCATCAAGCAAATGTAATGGGTAAAATACCCGTGACCTTAGAGGGATATGACTTCTGTCATATCCCTTTGTAAAGGCTGCAAAACCTAAATTATACCTGTGACCCTTATAATTTAACAAAAAAACAAAAAAGGCAGGAAATTGCCATATCACATGGCGATTTCCCAACTTCTCAATTGATTTTCAAAATTTTGGTCAACAAATTTGCAATTGATAGCAATTGATGAGAAATCGCCATTTCATTTGTCGATTTCTTATAACAAGTTAAGAAATCGCCATCTGATTTGGTGATTTTTTAACTAAATTTTATAATTGAGAAATCATCATTTGAAATAGTGATTTCTCAATTAATTTTCAAAATTGGCTTATTTCAGTAAATAATCTGAAAATTGCTTATTTATGTAAATAAAAAAAATTATATTATTTTAATAAGAAAGCCTCTATATTATTTGGTCAAAATTACTTTTCATGCATGTTAATTCTTTTTTATCTATTTTTCTTTTTTTTTTCTTTTCAATTTCCAATTATTATTATTATTATTATTATTATTATTATTATTATTATTATGTTTTGATCAAGATTGTAGATTTTAGATCCCAGAGCATCATCTCGAGGTATATTTTTTAATGTTGCGATCAAGCTTATAGTTTAGTTAAGCTATGTCAATTTTTATTATTTATTTATAATTCTTTTTCCTTCACAATTTCTAATTACTTTCCTTTTTTTTTTTTTTTTTACATTTTTCATGAAGATCACAGTTTTCAATGCTCATAACAAAGTAGCATTTAAAAGCATTTTAATGTATATTATTTCACTTTATTCATATTTTTTTCATCTTTTTTTATCCCAAGGCACATTTCTCCTATTTGTTTGAAAAACAAAAAAAAATTCTCTTATTATTTACCTATTCTATATTCACACATAAGTAATATCTATGTGTAATATTATTGTTTGCAAACTTAAAAGAGAATTTTTGTTTCTATAAATTCAATAGATAAGATTATGGTCTATGGATGATGCCTGAATTACCTGGCGTTAGGAAAAATAGATTTAGATTAGCATGTACCTTGCGTAGATAAGTTTCAAACTTATTTTGGTCAGTTGAATTCGAATAATTTATCTAAAAAATAGCATTATCTCTAACCTTAGCCGTATGCAAACATAAAACATACTTTAGAATAGTATCATTTTTTTAAATAAAAAATTATGATGATTTTAATATAATTTTTATTTTATTAACCAAACTTTGTCATAAAAACATTTATCTTGTGGGAACATCATTCAAATGAATAGATATTGTTGTTTTTTTTTTTTTTCATAATCAACCTTTGCTAAAACATTTCTTTTAGCTTCCTATATGTAATTGAATTACTGTTTAGTGGAGCAGATACTTAGGAATAATGTTTACCTAAAATTTTTTAGACCATTTAGTTAATATAATTAATAAACCAAAATTGTCTCATCAGTATAAAGATTTTTCTTTTTCCATTACAAGTTAAATTTGAATAAATAATTGATTTTTTTATCCAAAAAATTAATAGGAAAATGTTATTCTTTAATCTTAGCAAATGAATTGAATAATTAACTATGCCCAATCTTTTAACAAGATGGTCTAAATTGAAGTTACATGTTTTTTAATAAATGCAAAGTTTCTTAATATGGAAATGCTAACAATAGAAAAAAAAAAAAAACTAAAAGAGTTAACGGATCAATCATATATCTTAGAAGTAAAATTTAATGATTTCAATTGTTCTCATAGCAGCTTAAATGTGTAGATACCAAATTTTGTGCCGGTCCCTTTAAACAAATCATACCCAATTGGAGACATTTTTAGATGAAATGCAACCATCCCTCTTCCCAAACCAAATTCTAACATCGTAGTACTTAATTAAAAGGTGATAACAACAACAATAATAATAATAGTAGTAGTAGTAGTAGAGTAGTAGTAGTAATAATAAGATAGGGGATGATTGCCAAGTACCTTGTCACTATGCACTTTTAAGTGACATGGCATCAGGCAAATAATTTTTTTTGTAGAAGGTTTGACATGCCTAGGGTCCATATTGGAAAAAATGTAAAAAAAAAAATATCATTTTTGTGAATTCATGAGATCTATCGATACATCATTGTGTTTTGGTGTTTCAAGCTTAGATCATGCATTGTATCGATACAAGGCCATATTATATTAATACAATGTGATGTCTTTCATGAATATTTGGTTCTAGAAGCACTTGCATTAATACAAACACTTACATATCGATACTATATGAAAATTTTCATCACGATCAAGTTTTTTCACCCAAGTTTTCCTACATTTCACCTTCCTAATGGCCTTGGATCACTTAAATAACCATAGAGGTCCTTTACAAGCATTTTTATATTGAAACATAGGCATGAAAACCATTCGCATGGATTAAGCCATTAAAGTTTAAATGAGCTTATGATAAATAAGTATAATGCTCAAATCACACATGAAAGCCAAATAACATCTAGTTTGGTTATTTTCTAACAATTTTGAGTCTAGTTCAATTGAATTTCAATGGACGGCTATTGAGGTTAGAGTTTAGGATTCAGTTGAATAACAATTGAGTTTATCCACTTTGATCAACTAAATACATGCCCCAAATTAGAAGATTCAGCCTTTCGATCAGATCACCTAAGCCATAAATGGTTTGCTCGCAAGCAAGCTTGCATGAGTTGTCAAAAAATGGGTGGTAGTGCAAAGGGATAAGAAAAGATCAACGAAAGGAGGTTTTAAATCTTTTAGGACATCCAAAATAGGGGTAAAGAGTTGGCTCTCAGCATAAAAAAGAAACCAAAGCAGAAAAAGAGAAAGGGAAAAAAAAGACAGGAAAAAGAAAAAAAATAATAGAAGAAAAAGAGAGATAACGCAAGTCTATTTGAAGGTGGTTTTCTTACTTAGTTCCTTCTCTTTTCCAATATTTTTTCCCTTTTGTGAGCTTAATGATCTTAAGCTTTGGCTTGGGTTATGATTTGAGCTGAAGGTGTGAAAAACCATATTTATAGCCAAATCTTGAGCTATGATCTTCAATTTTTTTTTTTGGTTTTTTTCTACTGATTTTTGTTAAATGTTTCTTACAAATAAACTTTCCATTAAGAAAACTTGTTTTTCAAATGTTTTATGTTGAGTCTCTTAGTTTTCATGTAGTTTTCATCAAGCAATTTCTCATGTTTCAACTCTATCTTTATTCTATATGTTACCGATGTTCATGTTATGTATGCTTCATGCATTTTATGTTCTTTGCATGCATTATTGTCATTATTCCCATGTTCATGCATTTTTATGAAAATATAATAATTATGGCATCATTATCATACATATTAGTGAATCTATGTATGTTCATATTAATAAGGTGTTTTATGCTTAAAATCAAGTATGACATGCATTTTATATCATTTTCATATGTTATTATCACTCTTCACATGTACCTGCATTTTCCATTAATATATTGTGGTTATGACAACATCTTTATGCATAGTAGTAATTCTAAGTATGTTCATGTTAATATGGTATTTTAAGAGTAAAATTCAAATATGTTGTCATTTTTATATGCTTGTTGGCAAACAAGACGGTTATGGGTACATTTAGGAGTGGTAGAAGCTTAGTAGGACAATTTTGCATTTTTTATAATGTTTTCATGCATTTAGGTATTTTAAGAGTAAAATTCAAATATGTTGTCATTTTTATATGCTTGTTGGCAAACAAGACTGTTATGGGTGCATTTAGGAGTGGTACAAGCTTAGTAGGACAATTTTGCATTTTGATAATGTTTTCATGCATTTAGGTACATGTAAGTCATTTTTTATTAGAGATTACAATGTCATTTCATGCATTTAGGTACATGTAAGTCATTTTCCACGATGTAGAAACTTTTACGTCATTTCACACACTTTAATGTCATTTAAGTAAATTTCTATGATTTAAGACCATTTATACAATTTCATGCATTTCAGGGTTATTTTAATTTTTCATGGTTTAGAGGTTATTATGTAATTTCATTCATGTTTGCTTCATCTTTGTTATTTGCCATCGGTTAGGGATTATTTTACAATTTCATATATATATATATATATATATACATACTTTGGAGTCATTTTCATGATTTTATATTTTTAATTTAATATGTTTATATGTTATATAATATAATATTTTTTTCAAAAATTTGAGGCAGTCTCCCTGCGTTAAAATAGCTGTGCTTCCTATATATGGAAGTCACCTCATCAATTATTTTATATAAAGCAATACCATTTTTAAACAACTAAATTAGAATTTTCAATTTTCCCAAAAAATAAAACTTTTGTATTCCTCCAGATTTTTCAAAGGGGTATGAAAAGCTTTTTAATTTTTTAAAATATAAAAATTCGATTTACTTAAGATGAGAAAAATAATGTTAATTATAAATAATTTCAAAAAATGGGGAATTATAATTAAACATTAAAAAAATTAAACCAATTATTATTGAGACTTTAGTGAATATGTAATTAGAAGGTACCTATTTTTTATCATCATAAGAAAGAAAGATCTTTACTTGTGATTGTAACCGATTCTTGAACCATTTCACACGAACTCTGATATAATGTAGACCTCGTAACTTGTTTTTGAAGGTTTTATAACCATTAAAATACATGCCCCAACAGGTGACCAATCTCACTTAGCCAAAACTATATTGGTAGCGACTTCAAATTATTTGGTTATTTCGTAGTGACCATTTAGGGTTAAGTTGGACGTGCAATTCATCCAATAATTTAATCATGTCCCATTACGAGAAAATAAATTTTATTTATTTAAATCTAGTGTGTTGATTCATGTTTGGCATGTTACGATAGTATGTTGTAAAAAAGTGAGTTGGTATTTACTTTAAAAAATAGAAAAGATAAATAGTTTAATATATTTCATTAAATGCTTTTAAGCATTTTTTTCATATAATTGATTACAATATAATAACATTATTTACTTAAATTTTGAAACAAGTTTTGTTTTGTTTTAATGTGAAGAAAATTATGCATCAAAATGAAAAAAAAAAATGATATAGATACTAACAACCAAGCTATTATTAAAACTTTTCAAAAAGAATATATAAACATTAACAAGTTATCATGTACACTATTTAAATATTCAAAATTATTGTTTCTCCTAAATAAATCAAATTTATTTTATAATTACATAAATTTGTATGTATAGATACCCTATGCTGTCCAGGCCAATTTTTTGGCATCTCAAGACTTAGTTGAAAGATAAAAAAATTAAAGAAAATAAAAATAAAAAAAGGGGGATAACTATCAGGTTCCATGTTGCCAGGCTTTATTAGGCAACATGGTGCTAGGTAAAAAAATTTTTTGGGAAGTTCTAAATGCCTAGGGATCATGCTAAAGAAACTTGTAAAAAATGTCATCAAAGGTAACTATTCGAGGCATCATTAAGGTCATTTGGACAAGCACGATTAATTCCCATCATTCTTAGTTATGGTAAAAGGTTCGGAAGCCCAAAGTACATGAAATCCACATATACATGAGTTAGTATCGGTACAAGGCTTCCACGTCACAAAGAATTTAAATTTTCCCATATTATATCAATATAAAAGTGTTATATATTGATACAGGTGCTTCTGTATTGATATCGAGCTCCAAAGTTGCTCCAAAGTCAATACCGATACAAAAGTGCTGTTATCGATAACAATTTCATTGTATTGATACTTGAAGCAAAAATTTGGTCATCTAAGGCTAAAATTCCCAATTCATGCCATTTTCACCCCTTTACACCCTTTTACACCATGATATTAAAACACAAATTAGACCATATTTTTGGCATTAAAAATCATCCAAAATCATAGCAGGCCTCAGCATTAGATTGTGATTAGGTTTTAACAAATGTTTAACACCTGAATAGCTATGACAAGAGACATTTTCATGACTTAATTCAATTTGTTAGAGTGCAAGCTTGGACTTTCTCATTGTTCAGCTACCAAAAGTGGCTTTAATCCATTATTTTTGCTAAGCTAGCCAATGGATTTACTGGGCATTGAGCATATTACCTTGTCCGTACATGAGGTACATGCACTAAAACGCTAAAATGCCCTTGCCTTTTGCATATGGTCCTTATTATTCACATAGTCATATAAGCCGAACATTCTCAGCTAAATAGACACTCATTTCAAACACTTTCTAACACATTCAAACACTTTCTAAATACTCTTCTCAGCCACCATCCTATCAAAAACCCTTTATTCCCGTAGCTTATCAAAGCCACCACCAAAAACCCTTCCAAAACCCTCTATCCCACCCTCTTTTCATCTAAAATCTCCCCTCCATTGTTAGCACGTCCCTTAAGCTCATTTTGACCTCTTTTTTCTTGCTAATCAAGAGCAAAGACAGGAAAAAGTAAGCTCAAAGTTTACAAGTTTTCTGCTCAAGTGCTAAAGCAATGTTTAAAGCTACTTGGTATAATGTCCATCTCTTTTTCATTTAATTTTCTTTTTTTTTTTATAATCATTGTCATCATTTTAGAAAGCCATATCCATGTGACCATGATCATATTCCTGGGACTTTTATACATTTTGTGGCCATGTTTATGGTAAACATAGGATTTTTGGTGCTATTGACCCCTTTTGCCATGCTTCACCATGTTTATATGCTTGGCTTGCTTCAAAAACATGTTTTAATGTTGTTATGAAAATTTCAGCAAATTTCTCCTTGTTTAAACATGTTCATATCATCTTCCATGGCATGACTTTTGATATTGTTCATGAAGTTAACACTTTCATGCATCTTATTAGTTATTTTCTTTTATTTTTGTCAACATACCACTTTTACTTGTCTAAACATGCTATTAATGCTATTCATTGTCATGAATGCCATATTCAGTTCATAATATACTTGTCAAGATAGTATCTTTATTTGAAACTAGCATCTCCATGAATTCTTAGGCTTATCTCTTTACTTATTGTCATCATTTTCACGCTTAAATATGATTATTCCATTCTTGATCATGCCTACTATACGTATTTTCATGAACATCCCATCAAGCTCACCATGCATTTGTCAAAATGCTTGCTTGCTTGCTGTCAAAATCTAATTTTCTAAAAACTTCCCCAAGTTAAGGCCATGTTAACCCCAATAAATGAGGATCAACATGGATTTAAGGTTTTTTTTCTTATCTCATTGGTCTTCCAATCTTAAGGAAAAATCAAGTTTTATGTTTGGATTCAAGGATTATTGAGGCTAAATGTTTTGTCTTCAAAGATAAAAATGCTTCTTTTATTATCCAAAGTGGCATGTGTCTTGATCTTTTTCTCAGAGCCTGTGTTTGTAACATGTTCAACAGGCTGTTTCATCATCCCAAACTACTCCAGGTTGTGTTAATGAGCTCATAAAGCCCATCTTACTCATTCCTTTCTACCATGGACATTCAAATGTTTGTGTCCTAAGTTTAGGCCAAAAAAATAAAAAAAACTAAAGTTACCCTTGTTTTGCCTTGATAGCACAACGGTCATGACATGAAAAATTATTTTTGAACCCTAAACCCTTTTTTTCAAATTTTTTTTTATATTTTTTCATGAAAGGGCATTGAATTAGGTTTCCAATTGTATCGCATTTGTCCTTAGATCATTCTAGATGAGGGAGTTATAATTTTTCAAACCTATGTTATCTAGAAACCCTAAAATCAGCAATTTGCATTTTGTTTGGGCCAAAACCCATCAAATGATTTTTTTTGAATTTTTGAAATATTTTTCTTAAAACTTTCATGAAATTCTCATTCCAAAAATTATCATTTGCAATCTAATGATTCTGAATAAGTTGGGAATGATTTTTCAAAGTTTGCCATACCCTTTCCCCTATATACGCCATCAGTGATGCACCAGACCCAACTTCAAAAATTATTTCCACATAGAAAGCAATTTTCTAGGATTGTTGGAATATTTTTATGTTAGCCCTTATCGAGTCACATTTCCAATGGTATCTCACTCAACCCCTAAAACCTTAGGATCAGTCCAAAATAAAGCTGGAAATAGGTATATCGTGATGTTGTCCCCTATTTCAGCATTCATCAAAATTAATCAATTTTTTCTAATTTTCACTTTGAGACATTCGAATGTCTCTAAGTGAACTTGATCAACCCCATCAAGTCAAATAAACATGTGTCGACCTCCTTAGGCTCAAATCAAGGCATAGGCACATTCCATTTGTATCAACTTGAATTTTTGTTGATTTCTTTTTAACCAAAAATTATCTTTTGGTTTAAAATTTGTCAAATATTATTTTGTTCAAGAAATTACCGAATCTTTGTCAATCTAAGTTTTTCAAGTTTGTCTTTTCAAAATCATTTAAGTTTCCATTAAGGATATTCCAACACCATTCTCCAAGGGGATACTCCAACCCTGCTTTTACAAACTTCAATCAAATTTCAAAACTTACAAAGTTTTCATCTGTGGAGATACTCCAACCCTATTTTTCAAAAATTATCAAGCAATAGTCAAATTTCGTCCATTTAAGTTTGCCAATCCCATTTTCTTAAAATTATAAAAAAATCAAATTTTCTTTCCTAGGATTTCCTTTGGACTTTTCAAAATTCAAACCATGTTTTCATGCTTTGGTTAGTCAATGGATCTCAACATGTGTCCAAAATTGTCGACTCGGCTATTCCTAGATAACTAATGATAGTTATGAGATATATTCCAATTGTCTCTTACCCTCTTCCCTTTTTTGTATGATTTATTTTATCCAATATTATTTCTTTTTTGTCTCATTAACACGTTTCTTTTTGTGATGTTTAATTTGAGTTCATGTTTTCAAAATTGCTTTTTTTTCAAAAAATTATAAGGCAATGTCCCATGTCAATGTATCTCTAGTGCTTGACATGGAATATTCTATTTTTAAAAATTGAATTCGAAAAAATTTTAATCAAGAAATCCTATGTTCCCCATCTTTCCGAGGCGCATACATAATTCAAGTTTTTTTATCTAAAACCCAGATCTCTTTTATTCAAATTCATCCATAACAAGGGGATTATATTTAAATAATGATAAGTCAAATCGAGGGAATCGAAATAAAGTTAAGATATGGTTATAAAGGTACCAATTTTAGGCATCACAAGGAGGTTCATACCTCTTTACATGTAACCAATTCTTGAACCCAATCATCAAATCTCCTAATTACGCAATGGAATCAATGTTTTGAGTTTCGTAACTCTAAATATTGGATTCAATAAGCTTTCGACCTTGCCTAGACCAACTGATCAGTGGCGACTCCAATTGTTGGCCACTTCGTGGTGGCCACCCAAGACTAATTGGACGAGCAATTCGTCTAACAATCCCCTTTTACAATCAAGAGCCAAGAATTCATACTTTCTTGCTCCTATCATGTCAAAAAAGGGAAGAGTCCTAGTCGAGAGGACATTTTCTCATCGAAAAACACTATTTAGTCATGTGCATTGGCTTCATGGAATGTACGTTGCTAATTGTAGATTTATAAAATTATTGCATAAAATGGAGATGTTGAATTGAAAATATTTAGTAATTTCAAATTGCGTAGAAATTTTTAATTTATATTTTAATATTTTATCGGTGTACTTATTAATATTATTTATAGTATCTTTTGGATTTTTTTTGTTTCTTAAATATTGTTTATCATATTTATTTAATTTTTGTCAAATTTTCAATAAAAAAGACTTATTATGATTTAATATTTTAATTATATTATATATTTTTATATATCTTGAATATGTAAATAGTTACATAAGATTAATTTCCATTTTTATGCATGTATGTATAAATTAATTTGTGCATCACATGAGTCACTAACTAGTTTATTAAAAGTTAAATTAAAAAATAACATATAATAATTTCAAAAAATAAACAAGTCAAAACAAGTTGAATTATCCTCAACAAAATTTTAGACTCATACTTTTTGTCAAGCTAGAATATAGGTATTTATGAGATAAATTATCCATCCAAGCCTAAAGGTTTGTTCATTATTTCGGAGGCTTTGTGTAAAGATATTGGATTTAAAAAATGAGCTTGAGCAAAAAAATTTGGCTAGCTTAAAAAATGAGATATGCCTTCGCTCTAACAATCAGGCCTAAGCTTGTTGTCCATTATATAATATATATTAGTTTTGTATTTATACACCTTAAGTAATTTTTACCACATAAAGAATAAATATATATATAATATTATAGTATGAACATTAAAAAATATATTAAGTTATTTATAATTTAAAACTTAATGAAAGAAATATATTGAACTATTAAATATTAAATTTTAAAAATTATTTTTATAAAAATTAAATAAAAATATAACATAAACAGACTTAAACGAGTTTAAATTATCTATTTACAAATAAAAATAAATTTAAATAAAATTTAAACTTATATTTTTAATCAAAATAAACTTAAATAAATATAAATAATATTAACAATATACTTAAATACCATCACAAAAAATATTAAAATTATACCATTATATAAAATGTTGTACTCCATATATATATATATATATATATATATATATATTATAAACCCGATCCACTGATGAGACTTTTATCCTCGTGCGTTTGTAAAGGGGAAAAACGAAGACTATTTTAATTTTTTGTCAAATTTCATGCTATATTTCGCATTTAACGAATCACGGTTGTCCTAAAGCGGAATGAAACAAAAGGAATATAAATTCGGAAAAAATCCAAATCAGAGGCACCTTCAGATTCAGAAATCCGTTTTGTCTCTTAACGGTCCGGCGCCATAACGGTCGGTCGAAACCTTTCATTTCACTCGCTCAAATCATCCTCTACAGTAACACGTTTTCCAATTACTCTTCACTTTTTGCGATAATCAAACTAAACCCTAAGGAGAGCTGATCATCTATCAGGTTTGATTCAGCTGATTAATCTCCGATTTTCGTTCTCTCTCTCTCTCTCTCTTAATTCGGATTCCAACCTTTTATTTATTTGATTTAGATTCCTGATTTCATTACCAAATGATTAATGAAGAGGGGACTCGGGAAGACAAGAAGCTCGCCCAAGTTGCCTCTCCCTATCCTTTAGATCCGCCCCTGTCGAAATCGGACGGCGGCGGCACATCGACGGCATCGTCGCCGCACTATTCATCATGTGGAGAATCGGAGCTTGATCGCTATTGCAGCGCGAACTCGGCCCTCGGTACACCGAGTTCAAGGGCTACATTCAATGATTGTTTCGGCGAATCTGAGTTCGGCTCAGTGAGGAGTATTAGTGGTTTCGCATTAGGTGATGATTTTGAGAATTTCATTTTGGAGGGGAATCCTAAAGTTCCATCCAGTGGGGAAATTGAATTTCGGAATGACAGAATGGTAGAGGGAAGGAGATTTGTTAATGTTAAAAGTGTTGAAGAAGCTAGTTCTTCATGTTTGGATATGGAGTTGAGGAAGGAAGATGGGAATTCATCGAGATATGGGCATTCAGAAGGGGAAGAATCTATGTATAACTATGGGACGGATGATGATGAGTGCAGAAATAATTCTTATTATAGGGAAAAAGATAAAAATGAGAATGAGAATAAGAATGTGAACGAGAATCCTTTGGGAATTAATGCGTCTGTGGCGTTTGGTTCCAATGATTGGGATGATTTTGAGCAAGAAGCTGGGACGGGTGATCTGGCTTCTTGCATGCTAAATACATCCATCGCAAAGGAAAAAGTTCAAGGTGGGGATGAATTGGGAGAGAATGCTAATACTTTTGGTTTGCCGAGTTCAGGTGAACCAGACCTTATTGAAGAAGTGAAAGACATTCATGTGGCAAGTTATCAGGAACAGGTGGCTGATGATTTAGAAGAAGAGGCAAAAAGTTCTTTTGTCAATGCTGTCAGTTCTCAAAGGGGTCACGAGGCAGAGAAATATTTGAAAGATATTCCTGTTACTAGAAATCAACTCCAAGATGCTGATGATGACATGAAGTATCTAGAAACTTGTTCTGTTACTGATGTCTTTGCAGTGGAGCAGGATCCCCCTCCTGTAGAAAAAGCAGATTTGGATGTTTTGGATTCTGATGGGGTACAGCATCAATCTTCTGATGCTAAGGAAGTGATTGCTGTTGATGAGAATGAATTATCGGAACAGGACATTGGAATATATAAAGCAGAATTGGATCCCCTTGATGATTGTGTCCATCCAGTCTACTCTCCTCAGAAAATAAATGCAGAGCTGTTTGACGATTGCAAGCCAGATATGCCCACATCTACATGTGAAAGTATTGTGAACAGTACATTCAAGAATCTTCCTGTGGCATCAGATGCATTTGAAGAACATCCTGCACCGATTGAGGTCAGTTAGCTGTAAATTTTCTTCTTTCAGCCACTAGCATCCTTATCATTTTGGATTAGTTTAAGTTTTTTTTTTTTTTCTTTTTTGTTTTATGCTTAAGGATTGCAACTGTTTGCTAGGTGTTTTTATACATATTTTGCTATTAAAGTGAATATTTATCTTATGGAACTATTGGCTGGCTGGATACGTTGGTCAAGAAGCACAATGAGCTCTTGGATAGCTGCAGCATTAACTAACTATGATTCTTACCATAGTTGTTCATTGTCTAGTGTTTTGGTATACTGGCCTTGTTAATTGTATTGACGGACTTGGCATTCGATATAGCTGGAATTGAGCTCATTAAGCATTGAATGTGCCATTTTTTTTGGTATTGTTTATTATCAAAATTGATATGCCTCCTACTTTTGGAGTTTGTTATGGTCAACCATCTTTTGTATTTAAGTAGTTATCAACCTTCTAACTCATGGCTCCCTTAATTGCAATTTAAGCTGCTAAAATTCTTATTTGTCCACCCGCTAAATCTTACAGACGGAGAATCTTGAGCTAAATGAATTTTGTGATGAGGTTGTTCATGACATGGAAGAAATTTTGCTTGAGTCTGTTGACTCTCCTGGAGCTATCTTCTCTCAGGGTAGTAGGATGTTCCAACCACAGTTATCTCTATCTCAAAGGGACATAGGGTCAACTGCTTCTACTTCAGGCGCAGATGATGCTTACCCACGCTCCACACATGTGCTTAGAATAGATGGTATTGAAGTGGTGGGCGCAAAGCAGAAGAAAGGTGATGTCTCACTCAGTGAAAGATTGGTTGGGGTAAAGGAATACACTGTGTATAAGATAAAAGTGTGGTGTGGCAATGACCAGTGGGAGGTTGAACGCAGATACCGCGATTTCTGTACTCTCTATCGTCGCTTGAAATCATTATTCTCTGAACAAGGTTGGACTCTTCCTCCTCCCTGGTCATCCGTAGAAAGGGAATCTAGAAAGATATTTGGGAATGCCTCTCCTAATGTTATTGCAGAAAGAAGTGTTCTTATTCAAGAGTGTTTACGTTCCATTATACATTCCAGGTTTTCTTCCAGTCTTCCAAGTGCATTGATTTGGTTTTTCTCTCCTCAAGATCCATTTTCTAGCACTCCTCCATATAATGCCCTGTCGTCTCGGTCTACATATTTTTCAAGAGAGCATGATACGGAAAATGTTTCTCCATTAGGGAAGACTATAGCACTTATTGTTGAAATTCGACCACCCAAGTCAATGAAACAGATGTTAGAAGCTCAACATTACACTTGTGCTGGATGCCACAAACATTTTGATGATGGAATGACTCTAATGCGAGATTTGGTTCAGTCATTTGGATGGGGAAAGCCTAGACTTTGTCATTACACTGGCCAGTTGTTTTGTTCTAATTGTCACACAAATGAGATGGAAGTCCTGCCAGCAAGAGTTTTGCATCATTGGGATTTTACACGATATCCAGTTTCTCAATTGGCTAAATCATATCTGGATTCTATACATGACCAGGTAATTGCTGTGGTACTGTTACTGATGTTGTTTGTAGGATCTAGATATAGGTGAATTTTATGTTAAATGATAACCAAAATATGGAAGATTAGGCATTGGTTTACGTACACCCATCCAGGATGGACAGTAGTGCATTCAGGTAGATATCTTTACTGCTACTTAAGAAAACAATTCCCTACACTATCTTCTTTGTTCACAAAATTTTTAGGTAAGAATCATAAAATGAATAACTTGGATTCTCATTATATACCAAGGGATCTCGAAATTTCTGTCAGTGGGGAGATAAGAAGAATTTAAGGGTCATTGGCTCTGTGCTGGAATTTTTTTCCCCTCATCAACCCAACAGGATATGTTTTGCAGTTCTTCATTAAGATTTATGTATGCATTTGATAACGGCTAAAATATTAGAAAAGACCCTATACCTTTTCAAATTTCTCTTGGTGGGGAACTAAGAAGGATTTAAGGGTCATTGGCTCTGTGCTGGAAATTTTTTTTCCCTCATCACCCCACAGGGATATGTTTTGCAGTTATTTTCTTTGTATGTGTTAAGATTTATGTATGCATTTAATGACGGATAAAATACTTGAAAAGCCCCTATACCTTTTCAAATTCCTCAAATAAGCCTTTATCCTTCTGCTGTACTCAATTGAACACTTAAAGTATTATTTATTTTAGTTAAGACCTTATTTTGCATGAAACCCACTAAAATTCGTTACAAACAGGGGTTCAATTCAACAAAAATAGTACTGGGCTTAATTAGAAAAAAAAAAAAATACTACTTTATGAACTTAATTAGATAAAAATATTACTTCAAGGGTTTAGTTGAGTACAAGAAAAGGTAGGGGGCTTGTATAGAACATGTGGAAAAATACAAGGGCTTTTTTAGTATTTTTGCCTTAAATGAAACACTTTTAAGTACAATCTTAATCTCCCAAAGTTTTACGTCAAGGTAGGTGTTTTAACAGGAGTACCTTTTTTTTTTTTTTTTTTTTTTTGTTTTTTTGCAGCCCATGCTTTGTGCTAGTGCAGTTAATCCTTTCCTGTTTTCAAAGGTTCCATCCCTGTACCATGTTATGGGCATCAGGAAAAAAATACAAAATATGCTTCCTTATGTTCGCTGTCCATTTCGTATTTCAATCAACAAAGGACTTGGCTCTCGGAGATATCTTCTCGAAAGCAATGATTTTTTTGCACTTAGAGATCTCATTGATATTTCCAAAGGAGCTTTTGCAGGTTAATTGCCCATCTGAAGCTAATTTGGTTTTTAGTGGAGAATGATACTTTATTCGTTTTCAGCTTTAAATATATTTCATTTTTTCATATGGTTAACTCCTTTTCCAAGGCTTTGTTGCGTATGTTATTATTTTGGCTTATAACTCATGGTACAGAATGAAAGAAAAGCAAACAGCTTCCAAATTTGTTTGTGTTTATATATATATTTTTTTAATTTCCTTTGAAGATTAGCTTCTCTGTATCTCAAACATATGACCGTGATGATGGTTGGGTTAGACAGTTGCTGCTTAGTGGAGAGAGAGATGATTTATAAAGCATGAACCATTGGTAGGCTGGACTTATGATTATCTACTCATGGAAAGATATTCTAAGAATTGAATCTATCCTTTATTTTGGTGCTGTACTTTGTGCGATTCACTTTTTATTTAGAGGTCATTACTGTTGAATCTATCCCTTACAGTATGGGCAGTCTGATTACCATTTTTTGGAAGACTTGTGACCTGCAAAATCATGAGAAATAAGAGCGGACTTCCACCTCAGATTTTTTTTGAATTACTTCTATCACGTTAGTCAGCTTCAGTTTTGAATCTGCAACGTATAATTTAAATTTAATGTTTTTGTAGTACTCCCTTTTATCCATTTGGCTTTCTTCTCCTATGTTGGTTTGACTCAGAAGTAAATACATCTATTCTCATGTCAGCTCTTCCTGCGTTGGTGGAAACTGTATCAAGGAAAATTCAGGAGCATATCGTAGAGCAATGCCTCATATGCTGTGATGTGGGAGTCCCCTGCAGTGCTCGCCAGTCTTGTAATGACCCATCATCTCTCATATTTCCTTTTCAGGTCAGTTTACATCCTATTGGTTCTTGCTGTTTACTATCTAGCTAATCAGTTGTTCCAAGGTTGAATTTACCATGAATTCCCTACTATATGATGTTCTTTGAACTTTCTTGGGATGTTAATAATGCCAGAACCATTGAGCTTAACATTACAAATCATGCACACACTGTATAGTTTCCTCTGGTAATTCATTTTGCAAGGAAAAAAGTAGGATATTTACTCTATATTTTCTGCTTGAGAAAGCTCAAAAGTTGTGCTTTATTGGTTATTGTTGATCCTTTTTTATTGATAGAATTTGACGGCATTAGATGATTAACAGGAAGGTGAGATTGAAAAGTGTATGTCTTGTGGATCGGTTTTCCATAAGCATTGCTTTAAAAAGATTGCAAATTGTCCTTGTGGGGCACTACTTAGACCAGATGAGTCTGTGAGGCATTCAAATAGTCTAATCCGTGGTACAAGTTTTGTGGCAAATGGAGCAACGAATTTGTTAGGAAAGAGGTCAAGTTTCCTCTCTGGAGTATTTTCGAAGACAAAGCCAGAAGGGATGGAGCATAAGGACAATGAAAATATCATTTTAATGGGTTCTCTGGCAAGCAGTCATTTGTGATCTCATGTATTGTATACTTTGTACGTGGAGTTTAATTTTGATGCCTGAGATTTCATTCATCGGACCTTGGTTTCTATCACCGAATAATCAGTATGAATATGACGTATAATTCTAAGGTCAGATCCTTTTAACACCTTTTCTTTGACGTACTATGCTTTTGACATCGATAAATGTATTATCGTCTAACCTGTCTCAGAAAGTGTCTTCTTCTTCATCTCTATTCCGTTGGTATTAAAGCGAAACCTCTATTATTGTTGCAGTTGCAGGCGCTGACTAGCTGCCTATAATAAAAGAAACATAAACAAAGCGGTCTAAATGGCCACTCTCGATATGTACATAGTAAGATTTCTTTTCAAGATTACAGTCTTCTGGTGGGTCTAAGTTTGGTAGAACATTCTGAAGCTGATACTTTTGAAGTTGTTGTAAATCTTGTTTTGCAAAAGGGGTTTCATTTAGTGGGAAGGTATAGCATAAAATTGTGTTGTTGTCAAATTGTTGTCATTCATATCGTTTGTAAGCACTGAACTTCGGGAGACTGCAACCTGCACCTGGTTTTTGGGGGTAAAAAAATACTTACATCTTAAGTCCTTATGAAAAATATATTTATTCTTTAAGGTTTGAAAAATACCCTATTACCCCGTAATGTTTGGCAAGAAATATATTTACCCCTTAAGTTATTATTATTGGGTTAATTTTAAATGAAAAAACGAATGTATACATTGTTGATTATTAATCATTTATGTTTATTTTTTTCATATTTTTTACTTAGTTTTTTAATTCCAAAATAATGAGAATTTAAGTAATCTTAAGATTATCTTTAATTACTGTTAAATTAAATTATTATTGAGTTATAATCTAATTCAAGTGCATATTAAATGCTTTAAATTTATTTTTAATTCAATTATATATCAACTTCAAAATGAATTTGTTAAAATATTTTTGTTTAAATTAATTAATTACTATTATTTAAAAATTGAGTGATAATAAAATTGGTTAAAGAAAAAAATGAAAAAGGGAAAAAAGAAGAATAAAAAGTATATAGAAAAAAATACATTTTATCTCTTGAAAAAGTAACTATGTAGTATTTTATTAATCAAATTGATATTTATTCAAATTTTACATTAAATATTAAAAATATATTTTTTTTATTTTTTAATCAATTTCTTTTATCTTTAAACATTTTAAAATAATAGCAATTGATTTATTTTTAAATAAAAATAACATAATATATTGATGTCGAAGTTAATATATATAATTGAATTAAAGATAAATTTATAATATATTTTGGTACAAAAAAGTTTAAGTGAGGAAAAGTTACCTAAAGCCAGGGTTAAGATATGCTAGTGGTACTTATAGATCACTTGCCAAGTGAGGCTACTTGTGAGACTTGAAACCTCGAAGCTTGAAAAAAATTTTAACATGTCTACTTAAATGAACATATAATTTAGTTATAATTCAATTTAATAGTAATCAAAGATAATTTCATAATTAAAAAATGTTTTGAGTAAAAAATCAAATAAATATAAATAATTGATAATTAATAAAAAGCATATTTATCTATTCATTTAAAATCAATCTATAAATAATACTTTGGAGAGTAAGTGTATTTTGTATCAAATCTTAGAAGGACAGAGTATTATCCAAACCTTAGGGTGTAATTGAAATTATTTTCAAATCATTTCCTTTAAAAAAAAAATTTGAGTTCAAAAGTAGAGGTGGCAATTGGGCGGGTTCGGAATGGGTCATTTTGGGTTTGAGTTTTTTGGGTTCAAGCTGATTCGGGTTCAGGTCCACTCGGGTTCGGGTCCTTTCGGGTTCGGGTCTATTCAGGTTCGGGCTAATTCGGGTTTGAGTCAATTCGGATTCGGGTTCGGGTTTAAGTATATTTTATATTATTTTTTTATTTTATGTTAAATGTAATCACTTTTACGTAATTTTAAATTCTAAGCTAGGCACGAATTTTGCCCTGTCTGGCCTGAAAAAAATCTTAGTTCGGTTCCATGGGCCTATCCATGGCTTAAAAAATTTTTGAATTCTAAGCTCAGGGTCGAATTTGTCCTAGCCGACTCATTTAAGTACAAATCATTATTCATAATATTAAAAAATTATTTTTATATTAATATTTACATATTTTATAATTAAATTTAAATAAAACATATTATTTTATTTTAAAAAAATACTATTTTAGGTCAAGAATACTTGAAACTTAAAATTTAAAACCTGAGCTTGATCGTGCCAGGCCTATTGTGTTGGACAAGCTGTCTGGCTTATGGATAGATCGTCTCGCAAATGGGCAGGTCTAGTTGCTAGTTTAACATGTGATTTTTTTCATTTGTGACATGGTATTATCTATTATGGCTTTAATATTTTTTAATTTATTTATTACTTTGTTATATTGTTATCAAACTCTAATTATTATCATTACTTGAAATAATAATAATAATATTATTATTATTATTATTCAAAGAAGTATTTAAAATTTTATTACTAACATGCATAAATTATCAATATTTAATGAGTTTAACTAATTAAATTAAAAAAAGATAAATTGATGATATACTTTATTGACAATGCTTTCAAAGCTCATGATATGATTTATTTTTCTATAAATTATTATTTTATTATATATAGACCTGCTCAAGGATCGAGCTATCCTCTTAGCCCAATTGGGCCTAGGCTTGGGTTCTCATATTTTGGTTTCAGACTAGCCCAATCCGACTCGAAACATTTATTTTAAATTAAAATAAAATAT
>JBBYHK010000006.1:20261155-20275688 GCA_038382065.1 Adansonia grandidieri | reverse complement strand
ATATAATATATTTAATAAAAATAAAAAATAATTTTGAGAAAATTATAGTTAATTTTCTTAAAAGAATATTTTACATAGATACATTACAAATTTGATAATGTTTTTATATAAAATTGTAATATTTGTATATAATTTGGTAATTATGTAATAAATTACATTGAATATTTATGTGTAATTACTGTAATATTTAGGTTTAATTTTTGCCAACTAATAAATAATATATATTTTACCATAAAATGAGTTTTTTTCTTAATAAAATATAATTATTACTTATATACCCAAATATATTATTAAAATAAAAAATATGAAATTTTTTAAACTTTAAAAATTACTAAAAAAATAATTTTCTATATATAAAATATATTTAATAAAAAATAAAAATAATTTTTAGAAAATTATAGTTAATTTTCTTGGAGGAATGTTTTACATAGATACATTATAGATTTAATAATGTTTTTATGTAAAATTATAGTATTTGTATGTAATTTGGTAATATTTGTATGTAACAAATTACATACATATATCACCTTCAAAGATTTTATATACAAATGCATTACATATAACATAAATTATATATAAACATTATGTAAATTATAATATTTATGTGTAATAGCCGCAATCTATCATTGTAATTTTTATCAACTAATAAAAATTATATTTTATTATAAAATTAATTTTTTCTTAATATAATATAATTATTATTAATATAACCAAATATTTTATTAAAATAAAAATATACGAAATTTTTTTTTCACTTCAAAACTTACTAAAAAAATAATTTCTTACATATATAATATATTCAATAAGAATAAAAAATAATTTTAAGAAAATTATGGTTAATTTTCTTAAAATAATGCTTTACATAAATACATTATAGATTTGGTAATGTTTTTGTGTAAAAATATAATGTTTGTATATAATCTGATAATATTTCTATGTAATAAATTACATACAAACATTATTCTCAAAGATTGTTTACATAAATACATTATATATAACATAAATTACCTGCATATAATGATTTTCGTAATATATAATGCATATATGTAAATGTAATAAAAATATGAAATACATATTTTATTGCATATGAGATAAAACTTTTGTTATAGATAATATAATTTATATAATTATTATATTTTATGTATTACTATTGTTACACTTGCTAATATACTTATATAATTTACAAAATTTTTGTGTAAATATAATAAATTTGTATGACTTTTATTATCTTTTATATAATATATAATCTATATATGTAATAAGAAAAATATGTAATAGTTATTCATATTACCTATGATAATAAGCATATATTATAGATAATATAATTTATGTAACTATAATATTTTCTGTAATACTACTTTCTATTACTCATTGGTAATATATTTACGTAACTTACAAAATTTTTATGTAAATGAAATAAATTTATGTTTTACAATTATAATTATCTTTGATAATAATTTATGTAAATTATGATATATATGTGTAATTGTAAGAAAAATGTGTAATACGTATTTTTATTACCTATGATAATAAACTTATGTAATTAAATAATGTAATTCATATAATTATAATATTTTATATAATACTACTTTTTATTACTTATGATAATAAATTCTTGGATGTAGCCTCAAGAGGTGTTCATGGGTGGATTGTAATGTAAAGATTTTTTATATTTCTTGTCCAAGTTTGAATCGGGTTTAAATCGACATAAAAACTTATATTATTATTTATAAAATAATAAAAAAATATTTTTTTATATTTTTTAATTAAATTTAAACAAAAATATCTTTTGATTATTAAATAGTAATTTAACTTTGGTCAAGTCGATTTGAATTATGAAAAAGTACGTTCAAATCTGACCTGAGGGTATCGGTTGTCTTGTGTATCTCATGATATGTCCTCGGAAGCCAACTATAAACTACCTGCCCATTCGAGAGGTGAACAGTGGTTCCTCTAAATATTTGGTGCTAAGTGTGCCTAGACGTTATATTCTTTGCCTTCGGCACAAGCCAAGTTTGTGCTAGCAATCCTAGGGCCTAGACCTTAAACTGTCTGCACCAAAATTTGTATCCAGTTAATTAATTGAAAAATCAAAATAATTTCATAAATGAAATAAAATTGAGAGTAATTAGACTTGGGTTGCACATTTGGATATAAAACAAGTTCTTTGGCCGAAATAAGCATTTTGAGTCTCATGGATCAGACCAAAACGGTCACTGTCGATCAACAAAAGCCCTATGTAGATTTGCTGATGGTATTTTCATCTGAATCAGGAAAGTGTTTGGGCGTGTTTTCAACTTTTCGTAGTAGAGAAGAGGTCCTAGGATGTGCCCGTTGCCAATCGACTGGTGTTGTTACAAATTATGTAGGAAGTGTGGCGCATAAGAACACTTGGCAATTAATTTAAGAGTTTGTGTTTTGACCAAACTCTTAATTATCACCATAACAAGAAATTATCCAATTGGATAATTTTTAAATTATTTAAAGCGACAATTGGATAACTTAATAAATATGTCTAAATTCAATTAAATTGTTTATTTAGATGATATTTAATTTAAATTATTAATATTTTGAATTAAGATTAGTTCTAATGTGATTAGAATAAATTTTAATCATGGAAAAAAATTGTTTCATAGCTAAATTAACTATGGATAAATTATCAAATTCGAAAATGGTAACTCAAAGTTAAAAAACAATTTAAATATTCATAATCATTGTGGATATATGGGATGGTTATGAACATAGACCCAATATGATTTTATATGGTTATTTTTTATAATATTTAATTTAGTTTAGTTAGATAAGATTTGCGTATCCTATCTTATATCTCATGTTTCAGGTTATAAAATTCTTGTCTCACCTAATTTTTCTCAAATATAATTTGGGGTTTCTTTGTTGCAAATGTAATTAGTTATATCGAAGTGCAACATCAAGAGTAGTTAGGAAATTTTCTTTAACTCTAAAGACAAAGATTCAATAAAGGCACCATGATGACCAAAGCGATTACAAGTAAGCTTATGAAGACTTTGGATTTAATTAACTAGGAATTGACCAACCAATTTCCTTTGGCTCAAGGAAGCTTGAGTGGTAAAGTTCATAATCATGCAAGTAGCAAACATTTTGTAGATTTATTTTATATGAGATATAATAAATGCTACGTATGCTAACACAATGAGACCTATTAATGAAAATAAAATGGACAAATGAAATCCCTTATTCAATTTTAAGTCACATGCTTTGCATGATAAAGTTGCTTTCCATAATTAATAACAAGATGTCTGAGTTCTTACCATAGGAGACTTGATGAGTCACTCAAGGTCAAACCCCTTATATAAGCTACTTGAGTTATGGGTGATGGGTCTTACTCAACCAATGCACTGTTGCTTGTATGTAAAAAATTGACCAAATAGCATTAGAGGCGATGGTTAACCAAGATGCATAAAATGCATTTAGATAAATGGTTACCACCTAACTGATATGGGAGATTCATAGTGATGCAATTAGTAAGCTATGCTACTTACCCAATTAGGCTTATTGTGATTGTTTAATCACACAAGGTTGCAGCACGTTGAAAAGAGTCCTAACCTACTAAGAATACATTGAAGAGATTTTCAGATACTTGTGAGGGCTATCATTTCAAAAAAATTAGTGGGAAGGCCAATAAAGATTTAATACTATGTCATTATTGGTTTAACACATGACAACAATAATTTATGATTTTTCCGTACTAAATGGCTCAAAATGGTATTATTTAACAACACTGTGAGGCATATTTGATGCCACTGGCCAAAATGTTTGGACTAGTATGACAGATTAAGAAATGTTCTCAATGTATGGAAGGTTGTTTGTTTCAAAATATTGATGATTGAGTTGAACCTTTCTATTGTGGCTTCAACTTCTTGGATAATTGATTCAGGATGTAGAGCATGTTTATTTAATAATATAAGGTTACTTAGAACAATAGAAATTAAGGGCCAATGAGGTAATCCTGAGAATGTGAAATGGCACAAAAGTTGATGCCGCTGCCATTGGGACTTATACCTATTCATTGCCTTAGGGCTTAACCTTGGAACTGAAAGGGTGTCTTTTATGTTGCAAGATTGTCAAGTGACATCATTGCAGTTTATCATGAAAGTCAATAATTGTTCAATCATCTTAAGTGACATGTCTTATGGATCAGGCACCATGCATAATGACCTTTATTTTTTGATCCAAAGTTGTTGTTACTCAAGATGACTATAAAGAAAGTAAAGAAAAATGATTCAACTAAAACTTATATCTGGCATTCTAAGCTTGGACATGTTATTAAGACTCAAGTAGCTAAGTTGAATAAATAAGGTTATCTCGAACTATCTGATTTTGAATCATTTAAACATGTGAATGTTGTTTACTTGGCAAGATGACAAAGAATCCTTTCATTAGTAAGGGTGAAAGGGCTAGTGATTTATCAGGCTTAGTCCATTTATATTTATGTGGGCCCTTGAACACCATTGGCTAAGAATGGGTACTCTTGCTGATTACTTTTACCAATAATCACCTTAAGTTTGGATTATGCACTTAATAAAGTATAAAACGAATCTCTTGAAAATTTCAAAGAGTTTAAAATGGAAGTAGAGAAACAAAGTGGCAAAAGTATTTTAGCTTTAAAATCTGATCGAGGAGAAGGATATCTAAGTCAGGAATTCTTAGTTCATTTGACAAAAAATGGTATTTCATGGTAATGGACTTCGCTTGAAAATCCACAGCACAATGGAGTGCCAAAAAAATGAAATCAAACAATGTTAGACAGGGATAGATTGATGATGTCTAAGGCTAAAGTGATTGGTTTGCATCATTAACTATATATTCTTTGTTCAATTTGATTGGCTTAAGGGGATATACTAACAGTAATAATGTGATGTCGACTCTAGCATCGAGAAAATCAAATTAAAAGCTTTAAGTAAAAATTGGATGTTTACACACACTGTTATTTGTCCTTTCTATGTCACCACTTTTATTTGTCGCGTCAGCATCATTGTTGACTATGTAGACCATGGTGTTTAAAACACTAGCTAACTCTCTATCATTGGAAAATTTGGCAAAGTGAATGTTGACTTTCTGCTTCTCAACACAAAAACTAAAACCAAGTAATTGATTGTGCTTATCCTTTCCTATGGTTTGAAGATTCTTCAAATCAACTAAATTAGTGGGAGTTTGTTCCTAATTTAACTCCACTATTATCTCATTTCCCATATTCAAACTTCTTGATGCTAGCGTGCTGTGACCTATTTTCTTTGTTGGCTTTGATGGTTCTGTCCCCTTCCTTGTTGGTTGTCTTTACATATGCTTATGGTTATGTTGTTTTCCAATCTTATTTGCACTTCCCATAATAGTCGTGAACCTTTTCATCATTGGTGATGCTCTTATTTAGTTGCCATACTACCTAGCATATACATTGTCATTGTCCTTATTCTCGTGCACCTCCCATTCCACATCGCTATGACCTCAAATTTCTTAAACATCATTGAATAAAAAATCAAAACAAACCAACCGCTTGGACCGAATGAATCAAGAATCGGTAGTCTATCTAGTCTGGCGATTGTATAAAATCAGGTAATAGTCAAACAGGTCAAAAATTGACTAAAAAATGGATTGAACCGGTAAAAATCCTTAGTTCTATATATCAAACAACTTCAGTTTTTCAACCTAACCAATGATCTACTTCTTGATGAAGTTTTAACCAAGTAGGGTATTTTTTCCCACATTTAGCCCAAATAATCTTAAATAATGTTGGCCATCGATCTTCATATTGAAAAGACCTTAAGGGTTTGAAGCCATGGGTATGGGTTAAACAGATTTTTTTAGTAGAGAAAGACGATCATTTAATTTGGGGTTTCTTTTTTATTTTAATGTTTGATGAGTAGTTAAGGATTTAGGTAAGAGAAAGAATGGCTATTAGATTTAGGGATTTAAGTGAGAAAAAAAAAAGAAATGCTATCAATGAAAGGAAAAGGGTTATATGGAAAAAAAATATGGAGGATGGAAATGAACTTGGCTTATTTTAAATGGAAAAATATATTAGAACAAACGATCCAACGAGTTGAATAGGTTGGATTAGAATTAGAGGTACGATAGTTTCACCTATGGTTTAGCCTTTTAAAGAAAAATTGGCAAACATAACATAAAATTGGTAGAAAGATCATACTTAACCATTCCTTTGATGTCTTCTTGACCTTCATGACCCCTTAAAGTAATGAATCTTTGTAGTTGCTTAGTAGTATCTATTTCTTCTCGATTCTAAGGAGTAGACTCCATCCTTCTTTTCCAACTTATTTTCGATCTCTCTAAATTTTTTAGATTTCCTCTTATTAGTTCTACCATGCTTTTATTCATCCACTTGAGTGATAAACAATAGATTTTTACCTATACTGCAGTCTTGCTCAAGACATAGTCTACTGGTCAAAGATTTTCATCATAGTTCTGTAACAGAAATAGATGTATATCAAAGGACCACGAGGACCACGAGGACCCCTAGCACTTTGTTCTTATCCTTCATTGATTGAAACTTAATAAGGATCAAGCTCGTATAAGATTTATTTGTTTATAGCTTACAGATCAACCTTGTTTGTTTTTTCAACATCTTTTGGTTCTTGGACACCTTCTAGGTCTATTATAATGTTTTTCCTTTTCTCTGAGTTTAAGCTTTCGCCACCCTTCTATGGTATCTTGCTTTAGTTCCTTCCTAAACACCACTATGTACTATGATCCAAAAGACTATGAATGAGTCTTAGGAGTAACACTTGCACTAAATAAGACTATGAAGTCCTTCTAGACAAAATTAAGAAGACTTTTGCCTAGGAAAAATTTAAATATGATAATTTATAAAAAAAAAAAAATAGGTAGCTTATTAAAGAGAAATTGGGTAGATTTTTAGATATGTTGGTAGTTTTTTAAAACATAAAAATACGTAGCTAACCCTAATATTATTATTTTAATTGAGTTTTTTAAGTAAATTCACCAACTAAGTTTATACTACTTAATTTGTGACAACCAAACACAATCGACACTTTTTATAATTAATTTAGATTATGCTTGAATATATAATGCCAAGTTGAAGTGAATTTTATTTTTATGTTTTAATTATTTCGTATCAATTTTTAGAATGTGCTTATAAATTAATATTTATTTAGTTGCTGAAAATTATCGAACTTTATACTGTGGAACAATTAATTAATTGTGTGTCTTAAAGCAATAACAACTTATGCTTATATTATTTTTACATTGTTTACTAATTAAGAGATTATTGGTTACTAAAAAACTGTACTTTTGCTTTTTGTTACTTGTTTTGTTTGTTTTCCCACGTGCAAGAATGATAAAAAAAAAAGTAAATAGAAAACAAAAGGTAAGTAAAAAAATAACGAAAACATAAATAAAGGATCATCTTTATTAAATTTAGTTGGCTATTTATCTTCTATAAAGAAATGTATTTAGACCTTAAATCTATTTACTTTTAATGTTTTTAATGATTTTACTTCTTTAACTACTTACACACATATATAATATCTTTTTTTATTTGAAATGTTAATTAATTAAAGCATAAAAATTCACAAATATATTATTTAACATTTATAAATTATATATCATTCACAAGGAGCTAAACTAATATATCAAAAAACTAATGATTTGTCTATCCAAATTCTTTTAGAATTTACATATGTGAATGAACCGTATAATGCCATCTTATAAAAAAATAAAATTATTAGTATTTATTTTTAAAAGTTTCTAGTGAAATTGTATGATCATAATATATAAATATACACATTACCACTAATATCAAATATAAATCCATTCTTTCAAGTACAAATTTGAAGTTAAAAAACCAAAGAAGTTAGAGAAAACAAAATAAAATTCAAGGTGTCGGTGATGATCTCTATTCTTTTTTCTCCTTTTCCTCTTTTGGATATCAAAGGTGAAGTGAACAGCATTCAATTCAAAAGCATCAATAATATATAATTGAGAGCTATGTGTTGCTTTCCCTGAGTCAGCATCCACAAAGTGAAACCATGCCAATTTTGCCCCACTTGACCTACACTTTTAAAGGAAGAAAAAGGTTGGCCTTGGCCCGGGTAAGTGAGGTCATTTGAATATTGCCCTCTGCAGTTAGACCAGCCTAGTTGAATAATATCCTTTGCAAGGCTGATGCCATGCCAATTTTTCTTTTCTTTTCTTTTTCTTTCTTTTTCTCCTAATGAAAAGGACTAGTTTAATAATGATTTGGGACAGTTGCCAATTTTCAGGTGTCCAAAATCTTGGATAAATCCTGTCAACAAAAGTACTCAAATGTTATAAGTTAACTCCGGTGAGCCTTGAATATAAATATATGTTTAACAAAAGTATATTAAATTTTTTAAGTTTTCTTTCATACCCGTATCTGAATATATGAGACATAGATATCGACAATAAAAAAAAAAAGAAAATTTTGAATAAGATAGCTCAAATGATTAAAAAAGCATTTACAAGTAAATTGAGAGAAATAAGAAATTTACTTAGAATTCTGTAAGTAGTTACAATTTAGAGCTACTCATCTCTTCGCAAATGGATGTGTGTAAACAAAGAATGCCTGTTTTCTTTGCTAGGCAAAGTTGTATCTTCCAAAACTCCATCTATATATGTATCAACCTTTTGTCAATTTTTTTTAATACAATAATCTGAATTTCAATATGTTATATCTGGCATTTCAAAGTCTCCATTGCATCTGTGTATCTTCTGTGGGGAAAATTGCAATTTTTTTTTCGAAACCTTCTAATCCATTGTCTGCATAACCTGGTTGTCAGTCCAAGTTAGTTCACACACTGGTAGGAGTTAGGGAACCATCTTGAAAATGCATGGTGCTTCAGCTTTATTACCAAAGCAAAGGCACCGTAGCATGGGAAATGCATCAATGCCACCGAAAAGTACCTACAAATCCCAATTCAGAGGTGAGATGACTGATAAAAACATCAGATACTTAACCAAACATATATGTTGTTGACAATTATAAAGATCAACTATGGTGTTTTTTTTCTTTTTTTATAGAAGTTTTGATGATTATGTAAGAACTTACCATAAGGGAGCATATGATGATGACAAATCAAGAAATGGATATGGCCACCTGTTTAAAATAATTCAAAGTAACAATAATCAAATGACAAATGAACATTACATCTCACTATAAAAAGATGAGGGTTAATGTGGATTTACCAAATATTCACACAAGCATGAAGAAGCCATTGGAATATAACATATATCACTGTCCATAGGAAGAAGTATGCGATCCGAAAACAAGGAAAGCGCTGGATGAGATAAAGAAGCAAAAATTTAATAAGAAATTGGAGGAAAGATTTAGAAACTATCAGTCTTCAAATTTTGAATGTGAGTAGGGCAACTTACCAAGCAGTTGAAGGCAGTTTCACCAAGCAGGAAAACAGCATTGATCGTATGCATATTAATAGCCAGCTGCCACCGAAAGATTCAAAAATTACTGACTTCATCTTACTATATGCAGAAAAATGAAGAAAAACGAAAACATGGTGGTTTTCGAATGCTCTATGCTTTTGCCTTAATAGATTGAGCAAGGCAATGGTTTAATTTCGAATGCAAAGATTGTTAAAGTATTGCCACTATAATTAGATCTAATTTAGGATATCACTTCGTGAACTTGATCTTATTGTTGCCTTTAAGATATGAATGAATGGTGATACTTACAACACTCAGATTGTAATCTTTAATCGCAAGGAACGGAACAATTATGAACCAAAAAACACAATCCGTCAGCAAAACAGCACCCGCATTCATCTGTTTCATAAGAAAAACTGTCACCATCTCTAGGAAGCAAACCATCTAAGTATTGCCATATGCAAAAAAGGGTTCTAGTGAAAATACTTTAAAGAAGTTCACTCCAAGGGCTAGAGGTGAAACAGAGAAAAAATAACCCCAAGGAGAGATAAGTTACTGTTTTTATGGAAACTAATATATGTACCTGGAAAATTATTTGAAAGACATAACCCAAAGTGCCTGCATGTTGGCGTACATCATGTCCTTCCTGGCACTCTGGGCCTGCATGTTGGTGAACAGAATGTCCTTCAGGATACTCAAGGTTTTTTTCTGCATTGTTAGAGGTTTCTCCACCTGCAGCACCTGCAGAGTTTCCTTGCTCGGTATCTAACTCTACATTATCGACCTTGTCACCGCTAACCCTTTTGTGGTATTGGTAACATCCTCGCAAGGACAGCACTGATCCCAGCTATAAATGAAACACAATAAAAATAAATCGATAACAAAGAAAAGGCAGAAGTGCAACATTACTACAAAGAAAAATGATTATACAGATAAAATCTCCCGGAAGAGATAAATCATACCCCAAAATAAATGGTGATCAACGTGAAAGTCCACCTGCACAGAAGAAGGAAATAGCAAAAAGACTCAGAAACTGGTTGAGTCCAGACTCCATATCGTAAACAATTTGAATTGGTATAATGAGACTTGACTTTAGCTGTTCAACTAGACAAACCATGTGCTTTAGAGCCTCAATGACAATGACACAAGTTATCAAAACTCAAGAGCTAAACTACAAAACCGATGCGGAAATTCATGTTCCTATATCTGTTCCAAAATCCTCAAATTCATCTTTTGTCTCATTAGACAAGTGTAGATCAATTGACGGTTAGAGCAGGAATTCCGCTGGCCTAAGCCAAAAAAAAAAAAAAATCCCTTCCCTGTAGACAATAGTCATACATCAAATTCACATGCGGTTATGAATTACTATGAGATTAGTCCAAGAAAAAGAAAAGCTTACTGAGTATAATAGTAGAAAATGCTGCCTCCATCCACAAAAGTGGTGACAATTAGCAATATTAAAAGCACAAAAAAAGCAAACAGTCTGAAAGCCAGCAACCAAGCGGGGTGAATTCCTTTTAAACATGGCCTCCATGTGTCATCCTCATAGAGAGATCCCGCCGTTAGTTGCTGAGTTTCTCTATCATCGCGATTTGATTTACGAAAACCTTCATATTTCCATATTAGAATCAAGGAAAAAGTCGTGGTAATTAACACCCAAATGGCACAAAGCAAGACCCTCCAGTTGAACCAGTAGATTGAGGTAGTTGCATTGCCAGTCATGGCTGGTTGCCAAGAATCTCCTGCTGCTGTTAAAGAACTCATGGTAAAGCAACTAATTACTTGTCTGGCTTCTTGCTTGGTACTAGTTACTTCTCTTCTTTGTTTATTGCCAATGAATGAATTTGAAAAAAGAAAGAAGATTAAAGCAATTTGGCTTTGAAAACACAAAGAAGTTATAAAAAAAGGACCAAAGCAGTATGAACCTTAATGCAGGAAATTAATGGAAATTTTAAATGAATGTAAGTTAAGAAAATATGGTGAACGGTTTCTTAATGTGAAAGAAAATTCTGTTCTTGAAGGAAGTAGGGAACATGAATTGAATGCATGAAACAACTAAAAGCTCCAATGCCTACTGAATTAAAATTTAGAGAACCTGAAACAAACTCAGGAAACAGAATACTATTTTAGATTAGAGATTCAAAGGAATGATCTTTAGCATACTAACTATTTTAAAAATTGTTTATGAAAAAATTGAAATAGCAAATTAACAGAAAGATAAAGTTAAAAGCTGAAAATAAAGAATCAAATAACCCAGGAATAGCTGAATTGGACATGACAAGACGCATTTAAGAGAAGTCTAACAAGAAGAAATGAAATTAGTTATAGTTTTCTGAAGAACATCAAAATAACCAGAGAAGAACTAAGACCAAATGAAAATTCAGAAAAACAAAAGTTACCAAAGTTTGAATTTGACCTCATTAACTAATGTATGAGGCTTTGGACAGAGATTCCAAACTTTAGAAATGTTTTTGCCCAAAAAAATGGTATATAAATATATTTGATTAATGTTAGAGATGAGATAAAAGCAGAAGCTACATTCTAATTGTAAGCAAAGGAAAGGTTGATACTTACAAGGGAAAGCAACTTAATGTGTAAGAGAGGATGCTTTGCTTCTTTGCTTAAAGACAGAGAACAAAAACTGGTAAAGAGAGGCAAAGGGAAGAAAGGGTGGTGTGCTTTGAGGGCAAGCTTCTCTTCTTTTTCCTGTTAATTTATAAATAAAATTCTTGAAAAATAGACTTAGCCTAATAGTCTTTTTACATAGAATCTCCATTTTTTCACGCAAATATTAAATTCAAAGACATGCAAGTTTTCTGTCATTTTTTTTCTTGGATTTCAAGTCTTTTGTAGTCTTTTTATTAATTTTTTTTAATTTTTATTACAAATTTAAAAGACAGAGTGAAAAGAGCGGTCACTATTATATTTGGATTTTCTGTTGTTGGAATTCAGTTTGATGCTTTTGTGAAAGTTATGTGTTCTGAACGGGCACAGCAACTTTTTAAAAGGAATAAAGCAATTCGAAGGGAAATTGTATGGTGAAGTACCATAACTGATGATGAACCTTACTTTTGACTATTGATTGGGACCATAGATATTGCATAAAGTCATGCTAATTAAGATTTAAGTTTCATACAATAACACTAGAAATTTTTTTTTTTTTTGTCGGAATTCAATTGCCTAATTTGAGACATGATTTTGGGTTCTAAGATTATTATAATTATCATCATGTAAAGATCATTTAGCATGTTGGATGTTAAGATTTCGATGTTAAAGCATAAGAACAGTTGATGGTCATAATAGGGACCCCAGAAGTTGACCATTTGGTGCCCCAACTATGACAAAGCTTGCAAGTTATATGGGGAAGAATTGATTTGCTAACAAAAATTAATGATTCTTTGAATTTTTGGGGATAATTCACAGTGTCGGTTGAATAAAATGACACTTGTCATTCATGTATTGATCGAGATGCACCAATAACTTGTTCGGTAAGTTTGGACCGGGAGGGTCCTACTACCAGAGAATCCTCCTTGGGCTTACAAGGAAAATCTCAACTCACTCATGCCAAAAAAAAAAAGGGGGTTAAAGTTATTACATTAATCATCCTGAAGTAAGGCCCGTTTGTGTCTGATCGTGGTCAAATTTTTATTTATTTATTAAGTTTGGATTGAGTTAGATTCAATAATTCACTCATTATTTGAAGAATTAAATTGTTATTTTATATTAATATTATATATTTTATAATTAAATTTATAAATATTTATTATTAATAAATAATAATTTAAATTAAGTCAAACTGATAATTTAACTTTTAAACAAATCTGTTGATTCACTTTTAACTCTTAATTATATTTTCAAAGATTTTGCTAATGAATGTTTTAAAAAGAATTTTTAAAGTAATTATATATGGTGATATCTTGATCTAATACATAAAAATGATAAATAAAATTGACAGTTATTACAATTTAATACAATATTAATGACTATGGTTAACAAAATTTTATTTACAATAGATTTTGTTAACGAGTATTTTTACAACTTTCTTAAAACTTAATTAATATATTATTTATAATAATATTAAATATAAAAATTAACAATTTTATACATATTTTAAATTCATAGAAAAAAAATATTATTATATATAATATCCTTAAAAAATCCATTAACAAAATTCATTTACTATTCAGCATCAAATATATGTGCGTGTGTATGTATTCGTGTCTGTGTGTGTATATATATATATATATATAAAGAAAGAAAAAGGGAGAAAAAGTATGGGACAGAATTTCTCATCTTTTTGGGTATCCATGAATAATAATGGCAATTGGATAAATAAAAATGTTGCACTTAAAATAGTGTTGTGGTATGAAATAAAGGGAAGCAAAGGGTGAGAGGAAAAGAGTTAAATTATTAGTCTCTTTCTTGCTTTGATAATGGATTTAACGCATTGGAATGGAATGGATTGGATTGACGTGAAAATGCAAAGAAAGGGTGAGGGAAAAAGTATAAACGTGGTCTACAAGCATTGGAAAAGCATAAAAAGTGAACACCAATGACTTGGACAATTTAACTACCTAAATTCCTCTCAGCCGGGGGTATCAATCCTATGTCAATGTTCATGTGTGGACAGCTACATATTAATTTTGAAATAAAATTAAAAAAAATGGATAAAGTATTAATATTGTATCATTTTGATTTTGATTTTGATTTTGTATCAATTTATATCAGTTGTATAGAGTTATACCAATTGACACGAAATTTTAACTTTTTATTTCTTTTTAATTTTTTAAGTTATTTGATTCTTTTCAACGAATTTTTAATATTTTTCTTTGATCATTTTTATTTTTTCATAATTTTATATAAAATAGAATATATCATTAAATTAGATTATTACATTTGATTAAAAATAATATATTATATTTTTATTATTTTATATTTAATTTTTTATTTGATATTTAAAGGCTTTAGATATTAAATATTTAAAATTTCTATTTGCATATAAAATATAAATGTACATAACGAGTATGTATTTGCATGTGCATATATAATATATATTTTTATTAGAAAAATAAAAAGTTAACTATACTAATATATAAAAAATTTTAAAAATATCAAGATA
>JBBYHK010000006.1:20249611-20261055 GCA_038382065.1 Adansonia grandidieri | reverse complement strand
TTTTATAGAGGGCTCTCTCCGACCCTCAATTATATGAAGGTCACAGGTAAAATACCCGTGACCTTGAGGGATATGACTTCTGTCATATCCCTCATCGAATCTCGATTATAAGGGTCTCGTGACCCTTATAATTGAGAAACAAAACAAAAAAAAAAAAAGCAAAAAGACAAAAAAAAAACAAAAAGACAAAAAAAAACAAAATTGAAAAAAAAAATTTGTCGGTGAGAAATCGCCATGTGATATGGTGATTTCCCAAAATATATGCGATATGACGATTTTCCAATTATTTCTACCTCCAACAGCCGGGCTTGCACCGGAATTACAATTGAATTGAAATTGGGTTGAATTTAGTTGAAAAATCGTCACTTGATTTGGCGATTTCATAATTTAGTTGAGAAATCGTCAATCGCCATTTGAAATGACGATTTCTCAATTAAATTGAGAAATTGACTTATTTCGGTAAATAATCTGATTTTGACCTATTTTCGTAAATAAAAAATATATATATTATTTGTATAAAAAAGCCATCTTTTATGCCAATCAAATGCATCCATTTAGCGTAAAATGCGACGTATTTTTTAATTGAAATAAAAAATCTAAAAACTTCAAGATAACAATGAAAAAACTAGAATCACGAGAAAAGAAGCACCAAATCTTGAAGAAAAATCACTCAAATAAATCAAAAATCAAAAGTAAGAAAATTTACCAAATTCCATTCAACCAAAACGAACAAAATTGGAAACCCAAAAAAAAAAAAAATCCCCAATCTTTCAAGAGAGGCATAGAAGAAGTTCCAAGTATGAGTAATCATTCCACGATTACATCAAACCCTTACAAGTTAAACACTTCAACAAATCATGAAAGACTGTAATTTAAAAGCTTACCACCAAGTAATAATGTTGAAAATAGCAAATTGAATTGAATCTGATCCCAACACAATCAAAAAAGTGAAACTTAGAAAAGGAAAACCACCAAGTTTTCAAAACTTTAACAAATATATATATAAAATATAAATAAAATTATAAAAATTAATTTAAACAGAACTGAAAATTTGTAATTTTTTTGAAAAATCCTTGTAAAACATAAAATTAGAATCTAAAAAAAAAAAAGTAAAGAACGAAAGAATAGAGGGGAAAGAAAGAGAAAACAAAGAAGAAGAGAAAGGAGGTCGAAGGGGTGGCTAGCATCGGTCGAGAAAAAGCTTGATCCCACAACTGGCCTAATTGAAGGTTCCAAGAATATATTAATGGTTTGGCATTTGTTGATAGCCAAAAAAGAAAAAAAAAAAAAAGTTGGGGGGGGGGGTTGGGAAGAGAGATTGGATCCCAATGTCCTTTAACCCTAAGCTTAAGAATCAATCGCAATAACGATGAGCTTTAACACTCTTCTCGTAAAACCAAAATTAATTTTCACCCTCCTTTCAAATTTTCTCCTTTTTCAAAAAGAAATTGGATTTAGCCTTAAACACCAAAACTTGTTCTTTTTTAGAAAAATAAAATGAAATTTATAAATGAGAATAAATAACGACAAAAAAAAATTTGAATAGCCGAAGTGACTTTTTAGCCAAATGTGCCATCTTATTCGTCATAAAAGTCACGTCATTTTATTTAATGGAATCCGACCTTGGGGCGACTTGCCAGATGAAAAGAAACTATAGGTACCATGTGCACAGAATTTTTTTTATATATCAAATTAAAAATTAAATTAAAATATAATTATCAAATGAGTATATAAAACTTTTTTGAATATTTGGTCAAAGCTACTCGGGATAACCCCATGACGTCCTTAGTTTGGGAATCTCTTTTTAAAATACATATATATATATATATATATATATTTCAATTGAAAACTCTGATATTTAACCAAATTATCGGGGATTATAAGAAATTTTGGAAACTGAGAAAATTCTAAATTATTTTGTCAAAAAAAAAAATTCACCAGCATTTTAGGAGATTATGTTTGAAATATCAAAAATAAAATCATAAAAGCCAATCTTACGATAACATACGGCTAGAAGGCGTAGATTATAGGGTGTCGTGGGATGTTACTTTTTTTCTATGCGCGTTGACTCTCGAACATGGTCTTTTTTTTTTTGTTTAAAACATAGATCTTAAAATTAATCTTTTTAAAGTAAATTTTAATTTAAAGTAACTAATTTTAATAGGTAACTAATTATACCTAACCCAAAAAGATTAATGACAACTCCAATTTCTCAACTATTTCATATGTATGAAAAAATCGAATAAGCGATTCACCCTAACAACCTAGCCCCCAGCAGAAAAACGAAAAATGATTTTTCCAAGTCTAATATGCTAGGTTCGCATTTGACATGTTATGGCACCACCTCTTAAGAACTTGCAAATAAAACAACTTATATTTATCCCTATCATACATATATATATACATATATATATGTATATATCTATGTTCGCTTGAATACATTTCATTGGTTTATGTATCTCCAAGATAACAATTTACTATAGTACTAACCTATATAATCTCTTATTTAGGAATATCTATACACTTAGATCACAATAGAATATACTTTAAAATGTGAAATTTCAGTTGGAAAAATAACCTGATATGGTTACTCTGATTCTCAAGGTAAAAATGTCGTTTCAGATTTCAGAAGGTATCAGCATCATCCCCTAGCGTAGAGAGACAAAATGGGGCGATGGCTACATTGAAAGTAGGTGACCCCACTCCGTCAATGTGTTTCATCTCAAAGTCTCCTTCCTGCATTGCAATGAACCCCAGGAAGTAAGAACTTAGTGGGCGGCCTTTATGATCCTCCAAGTAGCCCAAGAAGTTGAACGGACTCGCTCATAATACAGAAGGTGTACCAAAAGTGATAAAAATGAAACATAACATCTGCAGAAAAAGACATGCATACAAGGGGCCAATGTTACCCAAACTCAGGTGTGTCGGATATAGGTATGTAATCGACATGGGCATGTTTAATTTTTCCTATGTTTTTTTTTATGTACTTAAAGGGTCCTTGGAGTGTTATATCTCCATACACATATCCGCAAATATGTAGGATATAGATACTTTGAAAAAAAAAATGAAGAGCCAGAACAACATAGCAATGGACCAAGGACCATTCATAATTTGCATCAGAATTAAGCTTCCACACCCTCGAGGAAGTGGAGAAAATCCAACTAGGATATTACAGTCAAGTAACCTCACTCATATCATATCAGTCAGCATACAGATTCTGTGATGAACATGCCAAAGAAAGATTATCGTTAGCGCTGTGTTTAGGATACTTATTTACAGCTCAACAAATTAAAGGACAAATCACAACCAATGCGCAGTAGAGATAATGCTTTGAACTGTTTTTCAGTCTATCTGCCTTTCACAAACATCTTCTACCCAGACTATCGACTTATTGCAGACTAAGATAAATAGGATCATATTTGGTACAAATGCAGATTAAAACCATGGAGTATGAATTTTCTCTGTTGAAACTTGTAAGCAATTGACCCAATAACTAAAAAGGATTAGATCAAGTTACATCAATTAAGTAATGATTAAACATCGCGATCAATGCTCTTGTAAAGGCATGCGCCAGATTAAAAAAAAAAAGATGCAAGTTAAAAAGGCAAAATCCTTTTCTAATTCCATTAATTGAACAGTACTTTAGTTTTGATGAAATTAAACAACTTTTCCAGTAAGAAAGAAGCCTCTCTTACCATTCTGCCACTTGGAGTGCTTACTGAGCAAGCAGATGAGTATTCGAAGCCTGTTCTGGGAAGAACAACTGGCTGTTCGCCTATAACTCCGATCCCACTGCAGTGAGAGAGTGCCACAAGATCAGATTCTATGAATATCAAGGAATAAAAAAACTTCTACCTGATTCTTGTTAAAAAATGGAAGGAGAAGACTGAAACTAAGCTGTATTAAAAATGAAACATAAAAGATAGCAAAAAAGATTAGTGTTAGCCCACCAAACATTTTTAGGTTTCCCACTGCCATCAGTGATAATCCAATGCCTTCCGAGAAGCCGAACAGGACAATCTGAGTTATTTGTTATTCTTATTCTGTATGCGAAAAAGTACTGGCCCCTTAAGGCACACTATGCTCCGCTATGTACACACTTCTAACTTGAACTCTGATTCCCTGAAATTTCCAAATATTTGTATCAGATTTTTTCTTCCCTTTCGTCTTTATTAAGCAATTTTCTTTGACTCAGTGTTGGCTGTCTTAACAGATCCAGATTAACATACTAAAATTTCCATCAAGGAAGAGGAAATAGATTCCACAAAGCAAAATTCCTCAGAAGGGAGAAACCTTACAGACTTTACTCGGATCACTTCATAAGGAATTAGGCCTACAAGTAGTACCTCAACTCAAGAATTTGGTCAGAGAATAAAGGGAAAAAAAAAAAAAAAAAGGAACAAAACGGAAAGGGTATCTAACTAAAAAATCTGGGTAACATTCAACCTATATAGCTAGAATATATTTTTAGAACATAGCAACAAGTGCATGGTTATCAAAAGTAACCGAAAGTCAGAACCTAAGCTTTAGTCCAATTTGTTCATATAATCACCCTTAAGAGGTGGCATCCAATATGCCTGAGATTCAAATCCTAAACCCTGCCACCCTTTTTCTTATCCCCAGACTGCGTTCTTCAAAAAGAAAAAGTAACCTTAAGTGACATAAACGAAGTTGGGAATTTCATAAACCCTAAGTAACATTAAGAGAAAGTTGGGGCAACTGTCCCTTATAGCATCCGATTACTCATTCAATAAGGACATGTCACAATACCAAAAGAGCTCTAATTTAGTCAAGGCTTCACTCACCCATTGCTTGTACTGCTTATCTTTTACATTCCCAAAAGATGTTATAAATAAAAATCACACTAGATTAAAAATGAAAAAAAAAATCCCCACAAAATAAATAAATTCATATATAAAAGTCCCACAGAAACGTAAGTTTTCATTTTTGTTATTTATGAAAATTAAACTTTTATTCTAATTCCTCAACCGTATGACTTTTATGTATCCAAACACTTTTTGTTTCCCACACCCAGAATAAAAAAAGGTAATCAATAAAACTAACACCAAATAATATCTTAGAAACAAAGTCAAAGGAGGTCAAATCATGCTAATTAATAGTGAATAAAAACAACCAACTTGTCTATCAACTACCCTAGCAAAGGGTAGCCATTACATGAACCTAGTGTAGTCCTCTAGAATAAAACTTTAAAAGTAATAATAACATCCTTCTGGAAACCAGCAAAGACAGTTGTGTGTAATTAGATCAATTTCATACCAAGGTTGTTGCATCACTTGAACATTTCAGGGGAGAGTGGGGTGCAATTTCCATCAATTTGCCACGTTATGTAGCCGCATCCTGAAGAATTGCAGAAAAGGCATCGGATTTAACAAGTTTTACATGTTACATAAGATTATTCAATAATCTCTAATTATCTAATAATAGAAATTAAAACAGGAAATGAGTGGCGGAGAAGTACATATAGAAGCAAATGTAACTCCAGAGTCGAAATGAATCTGGAAAGAGCTTATAATCTTATAAGAATTGAAAGTCATTCATATGACTATGGTATGACAAAAGCATAGTCAAGCAAGCAGCATTTAATTCCAATGTGTTTGAGATAAATTTTGGATTAAACCTACACAATTTGTTTGCATTCATGATGATTTCGGGAAAATCTAAAATACACGAAAGATTAAACAGGAGATAAACTGATAAAGCATGAGAGCTATGATCTTATCTGTGTTCAGGCTATAGAGAAGACAACAGGAAAAGTAGAGTAAAAATGACTTAAGAGTTCAAAGAGGGATATAAAGGCCTCAAAAACGCTCGAAAGGAGACGAGGAACAAAATTAAATGCCAGAGCAAGCATATACATAAAGCATGATTTAAATATATCATACAAAAGCTGCGATAGAATGCCCAAAACTGGGAACAGGGTGGTAACTCCCATCACTAGAGAGCACAGACCCAATTACATAATGTGTTTAAAATTACTGACTTGAAAATCCAAAGTTGGCGCGAATTTCATATCAAGTCAATAATTTTATTCTTCTGACTTATTCCTTGTGAAACCTTAGGAAGAGAAAACATGAACTCTTAACTAAGTTCTGTCCATATTGCAGTAAGATTATCGTTACATCTTAAACTGATTTTTTGTTTTGGTTCATTAAAGTGAAAGTTTATTGGCTAGTAGTAACTCAGATACTATTCCTAAATTCTAACTAAAAAGCCACATTCCATGATTCCAAACTACCAACACTTCTCATTCAAAGTGTTATCCAATTGGGAGCGAATAAATCAAAGGTAGGTAAAAAGAAAAAGAAAATGGAAATTCCTATTAAGAAACTTGGGGAAATACCTCAAATCTTTCATCAGCAACAGCCTCTTTAATCAACCTCCTAACTCTCAAAACAGGCTCCTCTTCCTTAGACAATTTCAAAGAATCACGTATTCTCACCGCTACTTTATAATGACAAAAACCCAAACAAATCTCTTACCTCGTTTATAATTAGAAAAACGAAAAAAGAAAACACTTCGAAAATAAACCACAAGGGGCAAAAAAGATAACTGACCTCAGATTTAGCAGCAACCTCCATTTGCTGATTGCATAAGTTTGGGTGCGAGATAAAAACGAACTCAGATTCCGAGTCGGATTTGGGTTCAAACTCGGTCTCTCCCCTCCACCACCGTTCCCGCCATTCCCATTCCTCTCCACCGCACACGCCACTACCCAACATTTCCGACCACCAGCAGCGGCAGCGACGCCATCCCAACAACCCGACCCAACCATTCTCCTTCTTCCAAAGTGAGATCCGCCGCCAATCCATGACCGACCCGACGAGGAAAGCAGCTCCCCCTCGTTCCTGACATTCAAATCAGTAAAAACCTTGAGGCTCAGCAAATGCATTTTTTTTTTTTTTGTAATTTAATTTAAAATAACATTTGCAGTTCCGTCCCAAGAATTGTCGGAGAAAAATATTTTAAAGAAGAAGATGAAGGAATTTATTTAGTATATTGGTTTTAAGGACAGGAGACGATGTTTACTGGTTTGTATAATGTTATGCCAATGCAAGGGAAGGGAAGGGAGGGAATTAGTTGGTTAAGTTCATATGGACAGGAGAAGAAGGGGCCTTTATAATTGAATTTGAGCCAAAGCATCAGCATGTAATGTCATTGTAAGGAGATTTTTCATTTTTTTTTCTTCCTCATGGAAGAGAAGATTGCACGCCCGACGTTTCGTAACGTATGTAATGTACGGAATGGAATTATTTCTCCTTCTGCACGCCGGAATATGAGTGGCCTGGGAATCTTCCCAGAATCTTTCACCTTCCTTATTATCTGGTTGAGATTAAATTGGAATGGCCCTCAATATATATATGGCCCCCAATTGTAAATCCAAATAGATTCATAGGTGAAACTTCAGCTAGTTGGCGTCGTATTGGCATTAATTGAATCTGTCCATATATATATAAATATATATTAATTTGGAAGAAAATATCATTATTTTAATTTTTATATTGTCTCATATTATAACGGTTTATACAAATCATGATTAATATCTGTACTTATTGGTTCATGCCAATTAATATAAACTTTTATTTTTTTATTTTTAAAAATTTTTTTCACTTATTTAATTATTTTAACTATTTCTTAAAATTTTTCGACCATAATCATTTTTATTTTTTTAATATTTCATTCAAAAATAAAATATTTTTATTAAATTAGATTATTGAATCTAATTAAACATTAATTAATATATTTTATAATATATTGTATTTATTTTATTTATGTTTCAAATTTTAGATATTAAATACTTATAATTTTTAAAAATTTATATTTGCATATAAATATATATATGTAGATTAAAAAATATATTTATATTTGTATATAATATATTTTATTAAAAAAATTTAAAATTAGTTATATATATGAAAAAATTAAAAAATTAGTAAATCATAAATGATAAATAAAAAAATATTAATATTAATAGGTATTAATACTAAAACAAAAATAATACATCTATCAATATAATAATAATAATAACTTTGGGTGAAAGGTTATACGCATATCTACGCTCCCTAAAATCAATGCCAACTTGGAAATTTGTTCAACTTTTTGAATTCGAAATTAATTCAATCTCATTTGAAAAAAAAAATCAATAATTTGAAGTTAAAATTATTCAAATTATAAAATTAACTCAAATATAATAAAATAATTCAACCCCAAACAATTCAGAAGATTAACTCAAAATAATAAAAAATTAAATTGATTTTATTTTAAAGCTCAAAAATTTGAACTCAAACTTAACGAAGCAAATCCAATGATCCAAATGTGAAACTAATTTGAAGTTACGTTCCAAAATAATTTAACCAAAAATGATCTACCTCAAATTCCACTGAATCCGCCCAATTACCAGTTTTCCAGGAATCCATCGTATAGCTTCAACGAAAGGAGTGATCAACATCCGGGCTTAATTTAACTAGTTAGAATAAGATGAAGATTCCCTAAAGATGATGATAGTAAATAGAGCTGCTGAAGGATTAAGTTATGTGCTTAGTTTTATATGTTCAATTTATATGGATTAAGTTTTAAATAAAATTTTATAAATTTGGATTGATCCAATTCGACTTGAAACACTAGTTAATCATAAAAATTATATTTATATTTAAATTTAATTATAAAATTATATAAATATTAATATAAAAATAATATTTTACCAATATAATTAACAGTAAAATAAAGTTTTAGTCCGACTCAAATCTAAACAAAAACTTTAAACATTTTCAAATCACAATTTGAGTCAACCTGACATAAACGGGTCTAATAATATAATTCAGTCGGTAACTAAAAGAACTTTTGTTTTTCTTGTCCATCTTGAACGAATAATGTCGTGAAAAAAAGAAAAGAATGATCTATAAGTTCAATGTTATTAAAACCATCAAGATATAATGAAATGAAATTAGAAATAGGCTTTGCAAGTTTATTCTATAGAATTGATATAATTTTTTTTTTAATTTTTATTTTTAAAACATTGATTCATTTAAATAAACTCGTATTTACATTATATTTCATTTGATTTTTACATTTTCAAACTTTGAAATCAATACATTAATTAACTAATATTCAGACTTGAAATATGGGTAGAAAATTTTGTATAGATCCAATCGAACATGCAAAACCATTATCTAGATCCACTTAAATTTATACAAAATAAAATCATTTTTAAAAAGAGATCAATCCATCCACAAAAAGTATTGATCCCTTTTAAAAATCTATATTAGTAATAATAAAATATGTCAGGTCGGGTTTGGTCAAGCCTCACAAAATGCACTGTCCAATATTCAATACAATTTTTAAAAGAGTTCATTTTTTTGTCCAAGCATGTTTTTCAATCAATATTTTTGTAAAATTCTCTTAAATATTAAATGAATCTTCGGATTTGGATTATGTATAGATTTAGTTGGCAAACAAATACTAACAACAATATTCTATTTTGTTTTCTTTTCTTATTTATTACTCTTCTTTGTAATATTTCACTTTTCCCCCATATTGAGTGGTCCATCTGACATCTAAGGCATTACGAACGAGACTGCCTTGCAACTACAAAATACACATTGTAAAGGATTCTTTGGTAGAGAGAGGAAGTGTTGCAAACAAGTGACAACAAAATGTGCCAGGCAATGCCAGAAAAAAAAAAAAAAAAACTAGAGCAAACCCTGAAGTTCTAAGAGATAGTAAAGTGAAGGACGTAGAAAGATAGTGGAATAAAGCCGTGGAAATAATTAGAGAAAAGAGAATTTGAGAGAGAACTTTTAAGAGAAAGTTTTCTCGAAGTGCAAATAATTCCTAAATGAGTATTGAAGAATCTATTTATAAGTGTTAAGAATAAGAATTTGGCATTTAATAAGTATAATGGAGGAGATTTTTAGTTATTAAGGTATTAATGATTTGTCTTATGAGAGTTTATATCGTCGTTAATAATAATGGATAGTGAACAAGAGTTCATTATTTGTTTGAAAGAAAAAAATTACTTATACTTCAAGGAAAAGGTTAAGAAAAGACCTTTGAACTATCTCCATATTTAATCTATGAAGCTACCAAAACATCCCAATAGCAAAACTAACCCAAAAAGCTAATCATATTTCAAGGTTATTTTCACTTTTTCTACTTCAATGGAGTAGAATTAATTGGAATATCTTTTGTAGAATACTTTTTGGTGGAGGTGCCCTTCCATTAGAGTGTTGTTCTCTAAATGAATTGTTTCATAAAGGTGCTATTTCAAATAAAAGTTGTCCCAAATAGAGCAGTTTTAAACATAAGTTGTTTTGAATAAAAGTTGTTTAGGACATGAATTGTTGAGTAAGAGTTACTTTAAATAAAAACTATTTTGAATATGAATATTTTTGAACAAAATTTATTATGAAAATAAGCTATTCTGAACATGAGCTGTTTTTGAACTAGAGTTTCTCAATGAAGGAACATTCGTTGAAGCAACTTTAGTGAATTGAATTTGTTTTAGGATACCCTTTTATTATCTTTGGAAGTTTAATTTTTTATAAAATATTTTTATTTTTTTAAAAAAATATTTATTAGTAGTGAAAATTAGTGTTAAAAATATTGAACCAGCCTAATCGATTAGACCGATTAAATTAGGAATATGTAGAAATCTCGTTAAATCATGAAAAACCAGTAAAAGCTCAAAAAAATCATAAAAATCTATTTTAAACTTTTTAAAATTTTTTTAATAAAAATTTATTGCATATGATGAGAATTGAACTTTTGATTCTTTGAATCTATATTAAAAATTATATTATTTAATTAATATATATTTTATTAAATATTAATTATATTTGATACTCGTTTATTGGCTTTTTTATTAGAATAATATAAAAAAATTTTTATTTATCAAAATAAGCTGTTTTCATATTATTTACCGACAATTTTGAGAGAAATCGTAATATAAAAAAATTATAAAATTTGATTGAAAAATCACTAAATCAAATGACAATTTCTTCATACATAAATACTTATATTGAGAAATCTCCATATGCGATTTCCCAACACACTTAGATATAGCTGTATAAATTTTGAAAAAATTTCAAAAAAAGAAATAAACTAATAATTATTAACACAAAGTAAAACAAAAAAAAATAATTATAAAGAAGGAAATAATTATTAAAATTATTAATAAAAATTTTAATTACCTTTTTACTTCTGATTTTATTCTTTTTTTTATTGTTGCTCTTCTCTATATTTTTAATGAAACCGACTCTTCCTATATATATAAAAATATATAAAAATTATCTATATTAAAATAATATTTACGAGCAATAAAAAATAAAAATTATTTTTATTAATCTTGAATTAATATTTAAAAACTAATAAAAAATAAAATATTTTATATTAAATCTCGATTTATCATTTACAAATAATAAAAAATA
>JBBYHK010000006.1:20195945-20210254 GCA_038382065.1 Adansonia grandidieri | reverse complement strand
AATAACAGCTCATCTAGAACAACTTAAACTGCGATGGAATTTATTTTCCAATGCAGATAAGAAGCATTCAGACTTAATTTAGTTGCAGCATACCTTTGTACTTGAGGCTGATAGTCCATCATCTTCATGATCAATGAATGTCCTGCCAGAGCTATTAGCTTGTCCTAATGGTTAGACAAATAAGAAAATTAGTAATGAACTTAAACAACGCAGCAACCACCATAGGGATGTCTTATGAAAAAACTAAATTACATTCAGGCACCAAAAGACAATAATGCCATTTTAATTGATTTCAGGAGGTGCTCCTGGAAGTAGTAAGCAAGCAGTACCAATGAGACTAAATGGCATTTTGGATGTTACCAAAAGCCAACCAAAGTAATAATCATCATTACACAGGCTCTTACTAAGCATCACGAATACAAGAAGACAGCTTGCTGAGTAACTGAGCTAGGTCAAGTATGTACTTGCCGAGGAAAAATCCTTTAGTAAAGAAATAGTCTAGGAATCTAGTAAAAGCAATATCAAATTATTTATTAGCAACAAGAAGAAGAGAACTCTTCTTCCAAGCTGTAACTTCCTAAGAGACCTTGGCCATTCTTTTGGGATCCTTGCATCTTTTCTCTCATGTGAACGTGATAGCATAGAATTGGACTTTTATGAACATGATCAAATTCTAAAAGCTCTGAAGACCATGTGCCTTGTCACAACCTAGATATCCAATACTGAACACCCAGAAACAGCTGATGCTTTGAGGAGAGAAATATCTCCACTCTCCAGTATGCGAATCAACATGTTTTCTTTATGATCACGGTAAAAGAATTATATTGTGGAAAGCACATTCCAAACTTTTGACTTAAGACTTTATGCTAAGAAAATTTTCAATTCACATTATAAAATCCCAGCTTTTTGAGGACAAAATCTATTTGTAATATTGCAAACTTAAAATTAAAGGATCCACTAACTATGGGAACATAAGGAAAGTCCAAAGCTCTTCCTTTTTGGAGAAAATCAGAATTAGAAATGAAAAAAAAATTATTGTATCATTTCACTTTCTAGTTTACCATGAGTATAGAAGCGTTCGTGTGCCAACTTTTAAGGGAATGCTCTAAAGATGAGGTATCAACATCCACAGCTGAATTAATTTCCAGCACAATGTTTATTAACTAAGGTCATAGTAGATCCTGAATAAACATTATTTCCGTTCACCGTCCTTCATTTTTGGGGATGAATTGTTTAATATGCATTATTCAGATGTGATCAAGGCTGCAAAAGGAAAAGTTCAAGAGACAAAGTCCATAAATACTTCATAGGACCCAGCTAGACTAAAAATTGAACTCAAAGTACCTTCCAACTTCCTTATGGTATTACTCATTGACTTCATTTCTTGCACTTGCATATCTATCAGATTCATAAATTCCTCAAAGCGCCGTCTATCTGGCAAGGATCAAACTCGGTTCAGTAAATGAAGAAGATAATTACTCAAGCAAGAACATTAAATGACCAATAAAACGTAATTGGACTAGTCAGAAAAAAAAAGGCTGTTTCGACCTTCATTTTTGGAGTTCAAGATTTCCTGGCTCGCTTTTGCAACATCAGCAGCTGCAGCCGCAGCTGCTTTTGCTGCAGCTGCTGCCTCTTCTGCCAAACTTGGTTTTGCGTCGATTTTCTTGGCATGGTCATTTTCCTCTTCTAACACAATTTTACGTATCCAAGACTTCAGCCTTGGGATAACAGCATTCTAAAACAAAACAGAAGTCATCTGATTGTGCCAAAAATCTAGTTTATGACATTGATTAAAAGCAGCTTGAATTAGGCATTAACATAATGACACAGCTAACTAAATATGAATTGATAGAAGATGTAATTTTTTTGGGTAACAGAATAATAGAAGATATTGATACCTTGATTAATACAGCCGTGCCAGCTCCTGAAGCTGCCAATAACCCTATAGCAAAAACAGCATGATACCAGTGAAACTGCGATCGTGCAAGTGTCCCTGTAGACACAATACCGGGAGGAGCAGCTGCCACGGGCTGGGGAGTTTGACTTGTGGCCTGAGTTTGAACATTAGATGAAGACCTCACTTGCCCATCTGATTTCATTATGATACAGTGACAAAATAGCATTAGAGACCCGAGGATAAGAAAAAGGCTAGACTCTCACTTTGCCAAGAGAATGTTACCTTGATTCAAACTAGCTGGCTGTGAAGTAGGAGGTGGGTCCTATTAAGAATCAATGAAAGCTTCATAAACACGTATCAACAGAATTCAAATGTCGAGATAATGAACCAAAATGAAACAATTATATTACCGGGACGCGTCTAAAAGCTTCATCTATCTCCTCCTTTGTAAGCCCTTTCCTCTCGAGAAATGATCTTCTATAGATAACAGGAGAACCGCTAACTTTGGGATGTGAAAGAAATTTGACAGCATTCAAAACCTGGTCCTCTCTTATTGGTTCAGAGTTCACAAACACGGATGCTGGAACATCCGGTTTAGTAGCCTCTGGCTTAACATCTCGCTGAACCTCATTTGCTTGTTGTACAACCTCTGTAGAAATGGATTTCTAAGATTAGAATTACTTCCCACTTTTGGAAAATAAAATTAGAATTATTCATTTATCCTCGCATATACCATTTATTTGGTTCCAATTTCTCACATATATCTAAAACACAGAATTTTCTTTTTCTTATAACACAGTACACAAATCAGTTTTAAAGTAAGGAAATTCATATTAGAAGATTGGGGTTCAATTCTATGTTAATAAAAAGTCAAAGTTATGAAGTTCACAGATTATCTAGTAACGTAGAAAAATGGGGAACAAAAAGTGGGGGGAATAGAGAGGAAAAGGGAAATCAGACCTGAGATTGCTTGCGGTTTATCGTCGTTGGAGTTGGGAGGAGAAGGAGACTGAGTCGTCGCCATGGCGGCTCACTGAGTTGGAAAGAAAAAAAATAGAGAACAAAAAAAAAAAAAAAAAGCAGAATGAAAAGAGAAAAGGAGTACAGGAAACAAATTTGATTGAGAAAAATAAGGCTAACGGGTTGTTAAGTATTGAACTATTGATGATGAAAAAGGAAAGAATCCGAAGAAGAGGATTTTGCTAATTTCGATGCTGACGCTGCTGCTATAATCTTCGAAGTTTGTTGAGGGCCACACAATGAATACTTGCCACATTGAGAAAAAAAAAATCCAGATATATTCATTCACACGATTTTTTTTAATTAACTGCATAGGACTTTCTTTAATTTTTATATATAATATTTTCTAATCTGCCCTTCAAACTAAGAGATTATGTTTAATTGGTTGGAAAAGTATGGCCAACAACCATTATTTTAATGTTCATGTTCCCATCATCATCATCAGGTGGTGCTGGCCATTATCAAAATCACCACCATTATTTTTCTTCCTTGGAGCCATCCTTCTCGCCGCTCCATGGACATCATATTAAATTTTATATCACCTTACATTGCTACCATTACTTCAACCAAATAAATGATGTTTTTTTTTCCTGAATAATTGAAATTTTTATTCAAATCCAAAGAATTAGAGTATGTTTGCTCCATATGTAACAAAGGCAAATCAGTAATGTTGGCCTATGCCCCAATTTTCTAGTAGTATGTCTATTTATAGTAAAAGAAGTTACAATAATAAAAGAAAATTTAATCTTTCTAGCACCAACAACTAATTGAAACTTGCTTTTGGAGTTTTTCTTGTATGTGTGTGCTTCGTAGAGTTGCGCTTTTGCCAAATGTGAGTAAATTACAAGAGTCTGGCAAACATGCATTAGTGGAGCTTTAAGTGATTTTCCTTTGCAGGCAGCTATTTCCCATCGAAGGTTTATCATCCTAGGTTTGAAAAGTCCTTGTAACTAAGGAAGTATCAAAGACCCTCTGCTTTACTTGTTTTTAAAATTCACATTCTAAATATAAAATGATTCTTGCATTTATCTGCATCTTCACAAAGTAGCAGGTACTAATTGATAAACTCGGTCCCTAGTACTTCATCCTTGATAGTGTAAGTAGTTTGTCCAAGATGGCTAGCCAAGCAACAACGTAGAACTTAGGCACATTTGACGAGAACCAAACTAGCTTATCCATGATATTCAGTTGTGTTTATCCTCAACCATTACCATATGCTAGCAGTAGTGAAAATTCCAGATTTATATGCATTCCTTACAACCCTTCGTGGATCACTTGCAGCAATCAAATTTTGTACAACATTTTGCAGTTGAAAAAGCTTGTCTCCAACTCCGGCCACATGAACTTGGTATCTTCGCTTGCTAGAAGTTAATCCTTTTCGAAGGATATATTTGAACCCAAGCTTCCCATATTGATCCTGCATTAGTAAACAAGGACCAAATGTGTTTTATGATAAATGCAATATTCCATGTCTTTAGATTCTTCAATCATAAACCCACTTCAATCTTTGAATTGCATATAATATCCCAGCTCACTTTGACTTTCCCAGCATTTTCCTCTTCTCTTTCCACAAGAAAGCTAAACAAAGTTGATGGATTTTTGTGATCACATTGCTTGGCAAAGTGAACAAGGAACATCAAAAGTTTCGCAAACTGAAAAAAATTGATTGTATAAGCTGCAATTGTCTAGCTAATCAGTATCACTTTAACACACATCAATTTATTCTTTGATAGATCATTTATGTCAAGGGGTCGCAGTGCTTATCTGTGAGCCTTCTTGAGATATGTGGCACTCCTAGGTACCTTACAAGAAGGCTACCTGATTTGAAGCTAGTCAAAGATGAATATCTCGTAGATTATCTGGGTCCACATTTGCAGAGGACTCAGTTTTCTCACTATTAAGTTGCAAGCTGATTATTATAAAAGTCATTTAAATAGAGACTAACTTAAGGATAGACTACTTTATCTATTTGTCAAGATTATGAGGTCGTCAGCAAAACATGGCGTGTTAGCCTCACTCTTTTATAGGTTGGATGGTAACCAGTATGTTTTTACTCAGCCACTTTATTCATGATGGATGATAGAACATCCACAACAATGATAAACAGATAAGGGGAAAAGGGGTCCCCTCGTCTGATGCACTTCTTACAAGAGAAATAGCCTGTCAGCCCCTAATTAAATGCTAGTGAGAATTTAATGGTGGTAACACAACTTCTCAGCCGACTAAGGAATTTTAAAATAAATTTCAAAGCTGCTAGAGAATTGAACAAAAATATCCAGTCAACTGCATTAAAAGCTTTCTTTAGGTCGATCTTCACTGTCATTCTAGGAAACACCTGCTTTGAGTGACACCCTTGACTAGCTCTTAAGCTAGAAGTATATCTGAGATATACTTTTACAAAAGCATTTTTATTCACACTTACTAAGGTAGGCAAGCATTGCTTTAGTCTGCTTTCGAAGATGTTTGCAATGCACTTATAATCAACATTATAGCAAGAGATAGGCCAATCATTTGCCATTTTGGGGGCATTTGGAGTTTTTGGCACTAAAGTGATTGTTTGAGCATTTATGGCCTATGATAGTTTCCCTGTTTTAAAAAATACCGAGCACTGCAATTGTAAATCTTCACCTACTGTGTCCCAAGTAGCTTTGAAAAATGCTTTGTAGCCATTTGGGCCAAGAGCTTTGTTCTACTTCAAAGAGAAAAGTGTATCTTTTATCTCAATAGGTGATACATACGCTTCAATGAGTTGTTGCTGTTGAGTTGAAATGGTCTTTGTCCAATGCATGCCCAAGTTCCTTCACTAAGCGTCTGGTAACTGAACTATCCTGTGTACCCAAAAACCCTTCATAAAACTACAGAATATTCTTCTTGATGTCTCTAAAATTTTTTCTATGCAAATCACATAGAATGTTGATGGAGTTATAGGATCTTCTTAGAGCTGTTACGTTGTGAAAATAAATTGTGTTCTAATCGCCTAACTTGAGTCACTGAATTCGAGACTACTAATTGTAAAATGATTCTTAGCATTTGATAAAGCAGTGAACTCAGATCTAAAGATTGCCTTTTTTTCCAACAAGTCAAAGTCATGTGCTCCCCTTATGATGGACTCTTGGACGCATTGTAGTTCTAATTTTTTCTTCTGAACTCTTGCAAAAATGTGACTGAAAGACTCTTGGTTGAGTTTCTTAAGTTCTAGTTTTAACAGCTTTAGTTTACTAGGGAGCCTGTGCATTGAGTTCCCCTCAACCTTTGATTGCCACTCCCTTCGCACTAGACGTTAGAAGTCAGCATTGTCCAACCATAGATTAAAGAATTTAAATGGCTTAGGGATACAATTGCCAGCCATATGTAAAGCGATTATGGTGTAGACACTTAATTTCGTTCGGGTCTATTTTTTTTTCTTTAAAATTCTTAAATATTCAAGATTTAGGATTTAACGGCAACCTTCATTGGGAATGATCTTTTCTAGATGAATTAGACATTCTTAAAACCTTTTTATTCATAGTTAAATAGCCGCAAGTTCACGTGATAAAAAAGAATCACAGCTTGATCTTTAATTTAGGATATATAAGACGAATATTTAAGAAAAAAATCATTTTTATCTTTTCTTGTCAAAATTTTGAGAATTTATTTTTGCGAACAATATCGTAGTCAAATTTTCAATTTTTAACAATTTTTAGAGAATTTTTTTATTAAACTTGAAAGTTAACTGTCGTATAATTATACTGATACCTGTAAGGTATTTATGTCGATATGTACTCCGAAAAATCAGAAATAATCAAGGAAAATTCATATTAGCATTTTATACCATAAAGAGTCAGGTTGTCCATTTTTGTGACTAATTTTGAATTTTTCATAGTATTACGAGTTTTATACTCGAAAATTTTTTCTAATAAAATTATTTTGGGTTATAGATTCTCATTTTTTACTATTTTGTAAATTAGTATTTTGGATAATAGGTTTTGTTTAATTCATTTTTATATAAATTTTAATAGATTCTTTAAAATTTTCTCGATTTTGAAATACAAACTTTTCTTTATTTGTAAAATTTTATGATGAAATTTTCTCAAGTTTTCAACTTCAAAATTTTTTAAAAATTTACATTTAATTACAACTAAGTCAGTTTTTTCAAAATTCATTTTATTTTAAAAGTTTTATATTTTCTTCTCGTTTCTGAAATATAGAGTTTCCTACTTTGTAAATTTTTTCGAGAAGATTTTTCTTAGTCTATAATTTTTAAAATTCTTCAAATATTATTAGTTAATTCATATTAAATCAGTTTGAAAAAAATAAATTCTGTAAATATTATTATTTAATTTATATTAATTCAGTTTTAAAAAATTTAATTTATTTTATGAGTTTTAGAATTTTTTCTTGTTACCAAGATATGGGTTTTATACTCCGTAAATTTTTTAGTGAGATTTTTTTCGAGCTTATAATCTTAAAATTCTTTACATATTATTATTTAATTAATATTAAATCAATTTTGAAAAATTCTATTTATTTAATGAGTTTTAGAATTTTTCTGTTACTGAGATACGGATTTTTATACTCCATAAATTTTCTCGGTAGGATTTTTTTGAGTTTATAATTTTTAAAATTCTTCAAATATTGCTGTTTAATTTAAATTAAATCAGTTTTTCAAAATTCAATTTATTTTATGAATTTTGCATTTTTTTACATGTAATAAATTTTCCCAGTAAATGTTTTCTCCTGTAAAATTTTGCAAGTTTGCTATTTTAATGTTTTCCTCATACATAAAAACATTGTTTTGAATTAAATTGATTATATGAAATTTTATTTTAAAAACATAATTTTTACTTTTGACAATTTAGTTCTTATAGTTAATTTTTACGATATAATTTTACATATTATATACGAATATCACTCTAAATATCTATAGAAATCAATGATATCATGCATAACATCACTAGGAGACAAAAGTTATAAATTTAAATCCAATCAATTTGTCAAAAATCAAATCATATCTCAAACAAATCAAATAAAAAATAAAGAAAATCAAGAAATTATGACATGTAATAAATGAAAGAAGATTTCTAAAGATTTTAGGGAGAAACTCATGGCAAAATGGATTAAAAAAATCCACCATCTTGTCGTCCCCTCACATTGGAAAAACCATGAAAAAAAATTCTCCCCAGTAGTTCATAACTTCCATAAGCCAAAAACTCCAAAAATCCATAAAAATTACTTACGTTTTTTTTAATCTTTTTCACGCTTTCAAGGTAAATTCTCTTCCAAAATCTTATATTTATGTTGATTTCATGCTTGATTTCTTATTTTTGTGAGTTTTATGATTGCTTGAGCTCATGGATTTCATAACATGTTGAAAGGCCAAGCATGAAAATAATGATTAAATTTTATGGATTTTCTTGATTTATTTGATTTTGTTGTATTTCTTTTTTTATTTTTAATATAATATTTTGTGTTCATTTGTAATAATGATATTATCTTCAATGAATACATATTTTATAATATTTATTATGTTATGTTCACAATGATTTATATTGAACTATTAGTGAATTTTTTATATTTTTAAGCTTTAAAAATTTTGTTTATAAATTGATGATATTATTTATGAAATTTCATGATAAAAAAATTTTGTCTTGATGCTTTCTATGCCTTGGTCGAACTTGATTGGGCTTGATAATGATGATTTTGTGTTTATTTTTGTTTCGATTTGAGGGTTTCAAAGTTATTTTGTAATATTTGTAAACTTAGGGACTAAATTGCAAAAGTTGTAAAGTTTTTATGTGATATTTTCCATGTATATTTTCATGTGATTTTATGATTTTTAGCGTATTTTACCATGAAGGGATTAAAATGAAAATATTTAAAAGTTTAGGGAATAAATAGCAAATTTTCATATTTAGGGGGCAAAATAGGCATTTCACTAATTTTAACGATTTCTATTATATCTATGGCTTTCCTTAGGGATATAGAAATTTTCAATACTTTTCATATTTGTTCGGTCCTTCGAAAGATACAAAATGTAATTTGTAAAAATTTAGGAGCTTGATTGCAAATTTTGCGTTTTAAGTCAAATTTAAAATTTTAGCTTTTCCATTTAGACTAAATTCATCTACTTTTATCATTTTAGTGTCCATTAGGGTTACCGGGATACTTTCACGTCGAAGGTATACCTCGGGGGCATCTTGGTAATTTTTCTTATTGAGATGTTTTTATGCCAAATGTGAATATTTAGGATTGGTTTAGCCTTCCAAGGTCATTTAAGATCCATTAGAGTTACCAGGATACTTTCACGTCGAAGGTATACCTTTGGAAAATTTTGGTAATTTTGCTCACCGAGACGCTTTTATGCTAAAGGTGAATATTTAGGATAGGTTTAGCCTTCCAAGGTCATTTTAAAGTCTATTAGGATTATCGAGATGCTTTCATGTCGAAGGTATACCCTTGGAGAATTTTGATAATTTTCTCATGGAGATGCTTTTATGCTGAAGGTTAATTTTTTAGGATTAGTTTAGCCTTGCAAGGTCATTTTAAGGTCTATTAGGGTTACCGGGATATATTCACGTCGAAGGTATACCCTTGGCGCATGTCGGTAATTTTGCTCATTGGGACGCTTTTATGCCAAAGGTGAATATTTAGGATGGGTTTAGCCTTCCAAGGTCATTTTAAGGTCCATTAGAGTTACCGGAATACTTTCACGTTGAAGGTATACCCTAGAGGCATTTTGATAATTTTTTCACTGAGATGCTTTTATGTTGAAGGTGAATATTTTAGGATTGGTTTAGCCTTTTAAGGTCATTTTAAGGTCTACTAGGATTACCAAGATACTTTTATGTTGAAGGTATACCTTAAGGGTATTATGGTAATTTTGCTCACTAGGATGCTTTTACGCCAAAGGTGAATATTTAGGATTGGTTTAGCCTTCCAAGGTCATTTTAAGGTCCATTGCGGTTACCAAGATACTTTCACGTTAAAGGTATACCCTATGGGCATTTTGGTAATTTTGCTCATCGAGATGCATTTACGCCAAAGATGAATATTTAAGATTAGTTTAGCCTTCGAACGTTATTTTAATGTCCATTAGGGTTATTGGGATACTTTAACGATGAAGGTATACTCTAGAGGCATTATGGTAATTTCGCTCATCGGAACACTTTTATGCCAAAGGTGAATATTTAGGATTGGATTAGTTTTCCAAGGTCATTTTAAGGTCGATTAAGGTTACTATGATATTTTAATGTTGAAGGTATACCCTAAGAGCATTTTGTTACTTTTGCTCACTATGACGCTTTTATGCCAAAGGTAAATATTTTAGGATTGGTTTAGCCTTTTAAGGTCATTTTGAGGTCCATTAGGGTTACTGGGATAGTTTAATGTTGAAGGTATATCCTAAGGGCATTTTGGTAATTTTACTCATCGGGATGCTTTTATGCAAAAGTTAATATCTATGATTGGATTAGTTTTCCAAGGTCATTTTCATGTCCTTTAGGGTTACCGAGATACTTTCACGTCGAGGGTGTACCTTTGTGGCATTTTGGTAATTTTGCTAGAACCAAGTCCTAGGTAGTCATCGGGATGTTTTTATGCCAAAGATGTGCATTTAGGATAGGATGAACCTTCCACAATCATTTTCATGTCCTTTAGGATTACCATGATACTTTCACATTGAAAGTATATCTTAGGGGCACTTTGGGAATTTCACTATAACTGAGTCTTAGGTTGTCATCGGGGTACTTTTATGCTAAAGGTGCACATTTAGGATAGGTTCAACCTTCCATAATCATTTCATGTCATTTAGGGTTACCGGGATACTTTCATGTCAAAGGTATACCTTAAGGGCATTGTGGTAATTTTGCATTAGAACCAAGTCCTATATGATTACTAAGATACTTTCATGTCAAAAGTATGCATTAAGAATAGGTTCATCATATCAGGCATTTCTAGGTTATAAAGTTCGTATATTTAATAATAAAATTATTTTTATAAATAAGGTAATATCTCCCAATTGAATTAATACGTAGGATTCTTACAAGAATATGTGAAGAATTTTACAGATTATTTTAATAGCGAGATATCCTTTTCAAATAAGAAGTCGGGATTTTTTTGATTTAAGAAAAACCTTTCGCATTTTGCATGGTTCTCCAGCGGGATACGATAGAGAATTCGTGTCCACTTGGTTCCTCTGGAGGGTACGAATAATTTTGTGATTTCTAAATGTAACAAAACCTGACTTTCCTCGGAATAATAAATGTGTTTAATAAAATATTACATGAATTATAATTAAATATCGAATATTGAAACCGAATAAAAATCAAATTTATTTTAACATATGATTAATAAGGTACTGATTGTCGAGCATCACGAGAAGCTCAATCCTTACTTGTGATTGTAACCGACTCCCTAATACTTTCATGCGATTTCTAGTATGAGCGTAGACCTTGGAGTTTGTTTTCATGGGTTTTGTAACCTTTGAAAATATAAACTCTGGCAGGTGTACAGTCTTACTTGGCTAAAATAAGATTGGTGGTAACTCCAAAATAAATAGTTATTTTATAACGACTATTTAAAAAGGTCGTGTGAGTGATTCATCTCGATAACTCAGTCTCCAAGTACGAAAAGTAATATTAATGAGGATATGGAACCCTAAAAGTAAAAGGAACTAATCATATATATAGATGTTTATATAGAAACAATGGATACATTCGCCATTTTAAGTCGGGTTGGTCAGGATTTGTATTTAGGCCATGTTGCGACAGCTTGGCAACTCCACTAGGGATGAGTTAAAGAGTCAGGCCTAAAATTAATTACATGTTGACTAAATTTTGATTAATTTGGTTTCAACTGGTATTTAACTATAATACCCGATATTTTCAAAACAATTTTTTTTTTCATTTTTTGCTTATAAATTTCAGTACATATTCTTCAATTTTTCACTAACCCTTTTGTTTCCTTTGTAGTGTTATTTCTGGGGGGAATTTAGGATAAGGTTTTAATTATTTTTGAAAATGTCAAGTCCTAAAAGGTAAGTTGTTCCCCTTTACATATTGTGCACATGCATATGCATTAAATTCTTTTCCACAAATTAAAGGGGCATAGGTACCCATTATTTTAGGAGGGGCCGAAGTGGCTCTGCCTTTTGACGTGTTAGCCTTTATCTGGGCCAGTGAAAAGCCTACTATGCCTGCCTGAGGTGTTAGCCTTATTATGGGCATGGAAGATACTCCCACTCGATTTAAACCCTTTCTAACATAGACCCATGATGGGTAAGGATAAGGGTACCTTGTCATTTCTTTTCGGACTCAGGGAGCAATTGAAGAACCTATGATGTTTAATCTAAACTTCATGTAATGAACCGTAAAGGGCCTTACCTAGTTGAGCCATACCCGGTTCTAGAGGTTACCAACTTAGGTACACAGCGGGGAATGCTTCTAACCCTCTACTCTTATAATTTGATTTTCTTGATATTGATACATGTATGTTGTGCTATTATATTTCTCACATTAATTTGCTATATCATGAAGGATTTTTCTTAATTTTTGGCATGATATCCATATTCCATGGAAATTGTAAATTCATTCATGCATCTACAAAGTTCACATTCTTAGATGTTCATGCATTCATAATTTTTGTAATGTACTAATCTATTTTATTTATTGTATTTTGCGGATCAAGACATGGTGATGATTTAGAGGCAAGGGTCCACATGTCAGAGTTCATTTAAGTAGAGTTTGATCATGAAGTTCGTGGAATGGAAAATCTGCTCAATAGAATGGTAAAAATGGTTGAATGGAAAATCTGCTCAATAGAATGATAAAAATGGTTAAGGGTTTATATGGGATAAAAAAGGAAAAAAAAAAGAAAAAAAATCACATTATTGGAAGTATTAGAATACAGAGGCAATGAAATGATTTCGAAGATAATTTTTTGGGCTACTTGCCAAATTTTGTAAGTATAAGAGTTAAAAAGATCATGTTATTATGGTTTGCAAAAATCCCTTAAAAACATTAACGCAGTTAGGAAAATGTAGTCCTTGCAAGATCAATTCTTTTTGTTACTTTGCTTTTGAATCTTGTAAATATGGCTATTTATGCCCACAATCAATGGAGAAGTTAGAGAATTTTGGTTCATGAAGCAATGTTGTTGAATTATTACTCGAATTCTTTAGATTTTTGCTTCTGCAGTAATCTTTATATGTGGCTCTTAGTTAATTCTCTGACATCCAATCAATTACAATAAATGCTACCCCTTTTATTCGATTATTTATTCATTCATTCATGCATTCATTCATTCATTCAGTTGCTCATTTATTTATGTAATTTTTCCATTCATTGACGATCATACTAGAATATCAATAAAGATTAATGCTATTAAGACATATACATATTCATGTAAACTGATTTAAGTTTTTTTTTATATATATATTTTGAGGTGAGATAACAAATCATTAAATGGAAGATACCATACAATAAGAAGGAAAATGCAAGCACAAATTTTAAGTTCGATGGAACTACTCAAGATAAGGAAGACTGTTTACTAACAGTTGAACGTATTACCAATACTTCTGCTGGGGATCTGGGGAAGTGCAAGCTAAAATGCAACCACTTTATGGTGTTCAGTATATGGAAGTTAGTCCTATAATACATATTCATACTGACCAAGGGGCGACAGGTAGCATATGTGATATGAGAAAGTAATTCTATCATAGCTGACAGGACCTTAAAAAGTTGATAAAACAAGGAATCCATTCGGACAGTGTCCTTGACCCTAGCTTTTCATTGTTCAGTGACCTCAACAAAATTGGATGATCTCTGCCATTCCAACAAAACTTGGAAAACTCCTTGCTCAAGGTGTTATAAATCGAGCGTCATCAACCAATGCATGCTATTCAATGTGAAGAAAATCTAGAATATCAGCACAATCGGTAGGAGATCACAAGCTGCTATAAATTCCAACTTAGCTTACTTGGATGATTCTTTGCTATGCGATAAGCTTTTGGATTCATCTTCTCTGTTAAGGAATTTAGTAAAGAGTCATGTAGTGGTTGTCCTCACATCATGATTGCGATGAAAGGAAATAACCACGCATCTTGTGGAATTCCCGATTTTGGGGACTTAGAGTTTGATGCACCTCTTAATGTTACATTAGCTTACCTACAGTTCAGCCATAGAGGATGCCAATTCAGTGAAATTCTAGGAACGGGTGGACAACTATCAAGGCTGATTAGTCTAAGGGTCATCAACCTTTTGGTAGTATAAATTAGGGTCAATTTCTTTCTCGACTTCAAAATTTTGTACATTTCTTATGAAATGAATTTTGATCTATAAATAGTATGCATACTTCACTAACCATGAATTTTGTTCATAATGATTTCCAATATTTAGGATAATGAGAACATTTT
>JBBYHK010000006.1:20125844-20154891 GCA_038382065.1 Adansonia grandidieri | reverse complement strand
AGTCTAAATATGAATTATTAAAGAAAATGATCATTTTTGTTGGTACCAATAGCAATTCTTATTTATATGATTTTGATAGGGAATCCAGTGAGCTTCATCATACCATTAGCCGGCTTATAAATTGATATAATAAGGAATTTGAAAATAATGGTAAGTATATCTTAAAGCAACATCATCTTTGTTATGATTTTTTAAATGCTTAATGCTTGTGGTATGAACACCACGTCAACAAAGGTAATCATCGATGAACATTTTTAAAAAAAATTAAATTAAAAAATTTACGAATACGAATTCTACATGTATACCATCAAAAGTTTGATTCAATGATAAATGCATCTATTTTTTTTATTTAATGAAAAAATTTGAGCTCTAATTCTCTCATCCGAATAAAAATATTTTGCATGTACTCATTTTTTAATATGAAATCAACCAGTTTAATAAGACTTAATCTTGGATAGACATGATTTTGACTTATGTTACTTGAATTTTTCATTTTCTAAAAATATTTATAGTTGATACATGTGTTTCGCATATTTGAATATGAATATAGAAGTATGATTAAAGTGTTCAGTATCGTTAATGAGCATAATATATTTGTTTTGATACTGGTACGTATTAGAATCAATGTGCTTCAACATTCAATTTTAGTTTTATTGATTTTTTTCAAAATTTTCATAGATATAGCTAATTGCCAAGTTTTCTAATGAAATATATGCTATGTGCATTTATAAATATACCACTATTACATACACATATATATTTCATTAGAAAACTCGAATATATGCATATGTTTATACACAAATATAAATTCCAAATGTTATAAATATTTAATATAAAAAATTTACATATAAATAAATAAAATAAATATAAATATTAGAAGTAGTAAATTATTATTAATTAAGTTAATAGTCTAATTCAATAAATATATACTTATTTTTTAATGTAATTATAAGAAAATAAAAATGATCACCGGAGAAAAGTATTAGGAATTGATTAAAATATTAAAATAAATGAGAAAATTAAAAAAAGAAAAATTAAAATATTATAGTTATCGATTTAAATTAGGATGTATCAGTATTGGTCAATGTTGGTCGATACAAGCTAGTATGTAATGATGCTATAAACATAAAATTGAAACGATATGATGTTGGTATGGATTCAATATTTTTTTTTTTTTCAAAATCAATATATAATGATCAATAAAGCCAATGTTAATATGGTACAAAAATATGATCTTCAAACATATACACAAGGGATCTTTATATTTGACCTACGGATTAGGGTAATAAAGATGTTGACAAGGTGACCGCGCATGCCTTATCTCTTACGTAAGGATTTAGAAGCACTAGGTGGTACAGCTTCAAAAATGAAAAGATGAGAGAAAATTTTAAAATTTTAGCTTAATAATAAGAAAAATAATCCATGTAAAGGAATATATACACAAAAATAAACAAGTTGTCAAGGTTCAATTTGTAAATTTCCCTTCAATTTCTCTATAGAAATTAAGCATTACTGGTCAGTTTCAAATGGTCTGTGAAATTTAGCCATACAAAAGAACATCTGCATCCTTTTTAACTGTTGACAAAATGCCAGTTTTCAATTTCTGAGCCCACCAAACCTCTCAGACCTCATTCAAAACCTTCTGTTTTTTTCCTTCTTTTTTCTTATTGAATCAGCCTTTTCAATCTCTAACAGGAAAAATGATCAGCACATTCTGAATTTTGATAAAATCAATGATTTTTTTTTTTTTGTTCCTCAAGGTTTCAGTATTTGTGCCTGTTTACACTTGGAAACAACAGAATTGAGAGTTGATGTAATTAAGTTGGAACCATATTTGCAATGAGAAGGTAAGAGAGATTTGTAAGCAAAAACAAAAAAATCTCTGTCCTGATATTCTACAAAACTGCTCATGGTTATGGAAATTGTCTTCTCTGTGGTACTTTTATTTGTGGGAATAGCAGTGTTGGTGGTGATTCATATTTGTATCGTTGGGAGAGCTTTCAGCAGAGGGTATGAAGATCATGGCAACAACATAGTTCAAATAAGCAGCAGCAGCAGCAGCAATGGAACCAAAAAGATGTCAGATGAGGAGCTGAAGAAGCTACCTAGCTTTGAGTACAAGGCAGCTGATGATGAGAACGGAAGTAGTAGCCCCGTAGATTGTGTTGTTTGCTTGGAGAATCTCAGGAAAGGCGATAACTGCAAATTGTTGCCAAACTGCAAGCACAGCTTCCATTCAGAATGCATAGATTCCTGGTTGTTGAAAACACCTATTTGTCCAATCTGTCGAACTTGTGCTGATCCAACAGAAGTTGGGATCATCTTGGCTGAGGAAACAGGCCGTTCAAGCCAGGATACAGTTGAACAGGTTTAAATCATCTTTGGGATTGAAATGAGATCTAACAATTCATTCTGCAAAGCAGATGCTTGCCGCTTTTTTTTTTTCCCCGAATTGCTCGCAGCTCACTTTCACCATGGATGAAAGGGATAATTTTCCCTCTGTAATTTCAAATGAACAAAGTTTCAGTTGCAGGTAAGATTTGCTTTTCTGGCAAATCAAATCAATTAGTATATAATTCACGTTTAACCGATCATGTCAGGGTGTTTTTTTTTTTTTTTTGGGATGCTAATCCAGTTGATATCAGTACTATAAACATGGTCAATGGTGAACCTTAATAGTATTTTAACTCCACAATTCAAAGTTAATACAGTCACAAATCCACAAGCCAGGAAACTGATTTTATGAACTTATTTGTTGTACTTGATTCATTACACAATGATTAGAAAGTAAGTAACCTGCAATATTGGCAGCAAGCATTTGATGCTGCTGGTGGGATTGGGATTAGTTGGAAGAGTTTAAGGAACCCAACTGCTTTCATAGTTCATTCTTGATCCAAAAGGCAGGGTTTTCTTAGGGACATGTGAAGAATCTGCTCTCCTAGTTTTGCCAATATAGAAAGCAAAACAGAAGTTACAATCTAGCTGTTGAAGTTGAGAGTTTTGCTCCTCTTTGCGCAGCTTAGGCATGTGTCACGAATCGAGACTGAAAATCTAAATTTGTTCAATATTTGAATCAGGCACGGATTGACTCTCGAACCATGACATTTGTTGGGGAACAGTGGGTTTTTTTTTTTTCACAATTTTATTTCCTTTAACTTTTGTCTTCTCTCTCTTTTTGTGTGTTTTATATTCTGAATTCGTGTACTCTAAAAACTGGATTTAGGGTATGGCCTTAAATTAGCTTAGAATTCACTTTCATCTAAATATATTGAATGTGATTATATCATATGATTGGGATCAATGATTAACAACCATTTCCATAAAGGTTTAAATTGGGTTATTTTCCCCTCTACTGCTTCTTGCCTTGAGAAGTTCGCCAACTTTGTTTTTTACGTTTTGAAAGCAATATAATTAGTTTCGTTCGTTTTAATGTAAATATGATAAATTTAAATACAAAATAAATAAATAAATAAATAAACATAAAAAATAATAAATATGACACCTTTAATACAAGTATTGCATTCATGTTTAAAATTGATATGTTCAATAATTTATTTTGTTTTCTTATTTAGACTATTAACATAAGAAAATGTGTGCATACATTATCAACTATAAATTATCAAATCTACTTTAGTTGTACATCTTAGGTTCTATAAAAAAAAGGTTGGGGGTAATGAAAGATGGCATGCGAAGGCTCTGACACCTAAAGGTTGGATGTATTTGAAACATCTTCATGAAATGTATATGAGACCTTACTTTTCTCTGGGCAACGGAAGCAAAAATCTTCCCAATCACAATTAGGAAAGCAACATTCTTTCAGAAAACTCTCAATGATCTTTCCACTGACTTCTAGCAGTAAAAATGGTACATCATCCTGGTGGCCCTGAGAAGGAAATTATCTTTGCTCCTATTAAGTCTCCACCAAAAGCATTTCTATAACATTTACGTTTTCCATCAAAGACAGAGCAAATTGAGTCCAAAACAAAAGTAAGATCATACAATTGGACTATGTTACTCCGACTCTTCACTTTTTTTGAAGCACTTATATCTGATATCCGTATCTAACACATATTCGTACATGATATAAAAATATGATCTTTTAAATATATGAAAAAATAAGAAAATTTGAGCATACCAATATCCGACACTCACCCCGAGTCAGAGCAGCATAGCAATTGGATACAAATCTAGGAACGCTAATAAAAAATATACATTGGTGTATGGTAAAATCGGAAGAAAAAAAAAATCAGGAAACGAGTTGCACCAGACATGGGCTGTAGGCAGTGAGGAAGTTTCAAGCATATGAAGCTTTTAAATATACCAAAACATGTAAACAATAGCTTTAATAAGTCACACCCACATGATCTATATTTCAGAGAACCGTAAAAACCAGTTTCTGCAATTGAAGTTTCTATCAAACATCCAAGCATAAAGAGTTAAAGCTCAAACATTAGTTTTGCATGGAAACAAAAATCAATTCAAACCAGGGCGCAATGCATAGAGGAATGATGAGAGACAAAAGAGAATAAGCATAAGTCCAGCTCAGTCCTTGGTGTTATTCACAAGTTCCTTCCTTAGTTGCAGTGAGAAGTCATCACTGACATCATCATCATCCCAAACATCTTCCCACTGCTGTGTCATTTCCTTTGCTTCTTCCTTTTCCTCCCACTCAGCTACGAAAGAAAAATATTCAGATAGCAATTTTATATTCTCAGAAATCATATTACATACTAGAAATATAAAAATGAAGTATAATACAAATTTATTTAAACAACTGGAACCAAACATAGATCCATCAGCTGACAAATGGCAATGAAGAGGTCAAAATTAATGATCCAAGTACCATTATTAGAAGGAAATGATGAGTGGTGATTCGGAAAAGAAACAGATAATAAATTCAGAAAGAACAAAGAATAAGACCAGAAGAGCAAGCAGCAAGTCCCCACTATCTTAGGGTGGCCAAAGTAACTCTGTGTGGTTAAAATCTACATGAACTTAGGAAGTACAGACATGGACATATATAATATGGGTACAACACGAAATGGACACAACGATAAGAGAAGTTTTAAAAAATTATGACATGGGTACAGCAGGACACGCAATAACAAATTATTAATACACAATAAAAATATAAAATTGATAATTTTCAATCAAATATTAACATGACAATAATTTTTTTAAAATTAGTTTTGAATTTAAAAATTTGAACCTTAAAAAAACCCATTAGGACCAGAAAGCTCAAATTCAAAAGCCGAGAGACCCCAAATCGTCATACTCTAAATTATTCAACAAGAAAATTCTTATTCATAGTTTCTCATTTTGTACTGCCTCTACCTTCTTTGTCTCTAGCTCTTGGTCCCTGTAACATATTCATATTGATATTTTGCTTTCTACTCCCACTTTTTCCAGCATTCACTCTCCATTCTTGTTGTTTCTCTTTCTGTTTTATTCTTTTTCTTTATAGATTTCAAGCAATTGACTTCCTTAGAATATGTTTTTTTTCCCTGTCATTTTTGATTCCGTATTGAGGAAAAAAAAAATGCAAAAAGAAAAACCTTCATTGCATGTCCACTAGTATCTTAACCATGTTTTGAATGTACCCAATTTTTTTTTTTAAAAAATTTTTGCTGTATACTCGCATGTCCGACACGTATTCCACCGTATCGGAGCCGTGTCCTGTGTGGACTATCCATGCTTCACAGATATAAGCATTAACAAGTATAAAACAACACCATTGAAAAGCAACAACATACAATAATGTAACTAGTGCATTTAGGAAAATAGCACCAAGTCACCAATTGCGCTTGCGTTAGACTTCGGGAGTTTCCAAATGCTAAAAGATTGTTTGCGATCTGGAGCAAACTATCAAAATCAGGAGAGGTTTCATTTTTATACCTAATTGGAGACAAATGACATACCTCTATATCGTTAGCAAAACTTAAAATCAGGCTAATGGAAGGATAAAATAGCTATAAGGTGACATCTCAAATCTTGTGAAATTGCAAAGACTACCACAGTCATATAGATGGAAATAGGCCAGCTCAGCCTGGGGCTTGCTCAGAAAATTTCTAGTCTCTAAATTGTGGCACACACTAAGAGAAGCTTTTATTCCAACAATAGGTGGATGTCAGTATTATTTACATATTCTCCAATTAAACATTGTCCTTTTGCAAGGTTAGTAACCAAGATACCTATTAGCTACAAGAGTGAGCAAGCAGCTTGAGAACTGCAAAGAGTTTTTGATGAATCAAGAATTTCATTTGTGTAGGTACTCTACAAGAATTTATGCAAGATTTCAAACTAGATCTCGCATAATATGGTTATCTAGGTATAAAGTTGGGACTTTAATTGCCTAAACAAGCAGTCAAATGGTAGATATTTGCCCCTAGCAACCAGCTATGTTACTCAAACTTAGGTTTAAGTGTCAGATACGGGTATAAGCCTGACATGGGTATGTTTAATATGTTCTAAGTTTTTTCATGCATTTGGAGAGTCCTTGGAGGATCATATCCCCATACCTATATCTGAAAATATGTCGGGCATGAGTATTTTAAGAAAAAATGAAGAGTCGGAGCAAAAGAGGCAAACAGTAAATGAGCTCAGGCAGCTTATATGTGTCAGATATGAAATGAAACAAACACCAGGATAAATATTAGCACATGAATGGATTTGCAGCCAAATTTGAAACCACCAACCAGCCATTGATAATACTAAATTCATTTTTATCACTTTTTTCAAATGCTATCTGCAACAGAATCAACGCTCTATTGAACGCCAACAATTGTCGCTGCAAATATCCTCTTCCTCCCTTATTATTAAATCTAAGCCGCTCAGAAAAATTCCCAATCTAATTACAATCAAAATAGTAAAAAAAATTAATAAAACGAACCGCTCATTCTAAGTTAATAATTCAACATGAACAAAAATGTAGAAGAAAACGAAAGAATCAAGCGAATCGACATCAATTTTTTAAATATTTAATTAGTTAACATATAAAGCTAAAATTAAACCCTAGCGTCACGGACATTAAAAATAAAAAATTAAAAAAAAAAAAAAAAAAGGAAAAGAAAGTTACCTTCATTGATTTCAAATTCTTCAAAATCATCGTCATCTTCGAACAAATCCATATTTACATCTTCGATTTCCCATTTTGGTTGTTCCGTAGCCATTTCTTCTTAGCTGACACCCGAAAAATAATGATAATGATAATAATAAACCCTAATTTTTTGAAAGTAGTGAAAATAGAGAATTGAAGTAGAAGAAAGTTCTTTGGTCGTAAATTAGAGATTTATATTTGAAAAGAGATAAACAATAATATTAACTAACTTACAAGTTAGCTTGCAAAGAGATTTTGAAGAAGATTTTTCTGACTAGGTTTTACTCTGTTTAAAGCTAACATTTCAACTAATCATGCCGCAATAAAAAGAAAACCGTCATTAATGTATATATTTTTAATTCCGTTAAAATAAAGTATTAGATGTTAATTTTTTTTAAATCTTGAGACTTAATTGAAAGATAATATAATAAAATAATAAAAATAAAAAATATGGACGATTGCTGGGTGCCATGATGCCAGGCACTATTAAGCGACACGGTATCAGGCAAAAAAATATTTTAGGAAGGATCGAAATGTCTAGGGATCATATTAAGAAAATATTAAAAAAAGGCATCAAAGGTCTTATTTTGAGTCAACATTGGCGTCATTCATATGAGCACGGGTTAATTTCCTATTATTTCTGGTTAAGGTGAGATGTTTGGAAAGCCAAAGATAAAGAAAATCTACATTTGTGCATGTAAATCTCAATAAGTGAATGAGAGGTATTGATACAAAGCAACATGCCCTCAAAATCTCAAACTTTTGCCATTTGTATTGATACAAGAGGGTTATGTAACATACACAAGCTGTGGTATCGATATAAAGGGTCCCGGTATCAATACAGAATTGTTTCGAAGTTAAAAAAGTAAATTTGGAGGAGTTTGCATAGATATAAGCAAAAACGTCTCAATACCTGGGGAATTTTTTTTTCTTTGTATCAATACAAAGCTTTATTGTATCGATACAAGAAGCCCAGATATTGATATCAACTTCATGGTGTCGATACCTAAAGCGAAAATTAGCCCTTGGTATCGATACAAGATGCCTTGCATTGATACCATATGGCATTTTGCCCGGTTCAAGCTATCTTTACACCATTGAATAATATCCAATTTAAACACGTTTTTAGCATAAAAAATCATTAAAATTCATTGTACTTATGAGTAGATTTTAACGAATTTTGAAGCCCAAAAATGGCTTAAAAATGAGACATTTTCATGGATTGCATGGTTTGTTTAGGAGCATGTTTGGTTTTTCTCCTGTTACGGACCTCTTTAGCCTCATGCTCCATTACTATGCTTGCTAGAACCAATGGAAAGAAGAAAAGTTGCACATAGTACCTGGAGTCGTCCCCTTTCTACATAAGGAAAACCCCACAGTACTTTCATTTTTAGCACCTAAACCCTTAGCTAAGCATGTGACTATAAAGAGCCAAATTTGGCGCAAAGGACACGCATTAACACTCTACACACATCCTTAGCAAAAGCACTTACTTCCATACATTCTCTTAATAAAAAACTAAAAGCACTCTTTATGCCCGTAGTTTTTTCAAACACCGATTAAAAACCCTTCCAAAACCTTCCATTCCGTTCATCATTTTCTTTAAAACTCTTTTCCATCAACACCATAACTAAAATGCTCATTCTTTTCATCATTTTCTTGCTAATCAACATTAAAAAGAGGGAAGAAGGTGAGTCTAAAGTTGCTGCCCAAAAAAAAGGCTAAAGCTTAAAGCTTTTGGTATATTTTCTCCCCTACCTCTATTTATTTTCTTGTTTTCAGCATTTGAAAATCATCCTAGTGATCCTTTTCATGTTACCATGACCATTCTAAGATTTTCATGTATTATTGTGGCCTTGGATGTGGTAGTCTTAGGATTTTGACAATTTTTTTATGCCTTGATGCTGTTTGGGTGATCAAACATGTCATCATTCATTTTGCTATCAAAATAGCCCCTTAGTCATGCATTTTTTTATCATGTTTCATCCACCTTCACATGTTTAATTTACACCTGAATGTTCATCCTAACGTGTCTTAAGCATATTCATGCATTTTCTTACATTTTGGTACATTTCATGGAACAAAAATGTTATCTTAAAAATCCCAACATGCTTTTCCTTTCTTAGACATGGTCATGTCATCTTTCATAGCATGATTCTTGATGTCATTCATGAAGCTAATATGTCCATGCATCATTCCTACTTTTTTGCTTGCAGTTTTGCCATTTTTTTTCTTGCCAAAATGTCATCTTTTGTGCTATCTATCTCCATGCATGTCATATTTTGTTCTTAACATGTTTATCAAAAGGCTTGCTTGTTGGCTGTAAAAATCTGATTTCAAAAACCCTAAGTTAAGTCAATGCTACCTTCAATAGATGGAAACTAGCAGGGATTTAATGTCTTCACTAAATTGTTCCTCCAATCTTAGAGATAAATCAAGCTTCTAGTTTGGATTCATGGTTAAATGAGCTCAAAACTATTGTTTTTCAAAAGAAAAATAATCCTTTTATGTGTTAAAATATTAGGCCTTAATTTCGAGTTTAACACTTTTATTTGTGGCATGGTCAACGGGCTATTTCATTGTCCCAAACTACTCCAACATTGTGGATGAACTTGCTATGCTATGTCACCCTTTTCTCTGTGTCAAGGACATTCGGATGTCCATGGCTCGAGTTTGACCCCAAGAAACCTAAAAAATCAAATAACACCTTATTTTTGCCTTGGCAGCACTATAGTCATAACTTGGAAAATTATTTTTAACCCTAAATGATTTTTCTAGAATTTTTTGATATTTTTCGTTAAAGTGCATCAAATTAACTTTCCAATGGTATCTCGTTTGACCTTGTATCATTCCCAATGAGGGAGTTGTGATTTTTCAAGCTGATGTTGTCTAGAACCCTTAAAATTAGCAATTTGTATTATGTTTGGGTCATTTTGATCTATCAGACGATTTTTACAAATTTTTAAAATAGTTTTCCTAGAAACTACATGAAATTCCCTTTTGCAAAAAGTATTGTTTGTGATTCAAAGATTTTGAATGTGTCTAGAGTGATTTTTCAAAGTCGATCACATCATTTCCCCTGCACTTTGATGTCATTGCTAAAACAACTTCAACTTTAAAAATTAATTCCATCGAAAAAGTGATTTTCTGGATTTGTAGAATATTTTTATATTGACCCTTATTGAGTCACTTTTCCAAAGGTACCTTTTTACCACTTTAAAGCATTCGGATGACCTCGGAATAAACTCAGGAAAGGGAATGGCGCAATGATATCCCCTGTTTTGGACACTTATCAAAGTTCACTGATTTTTTCAAAATTAACTTCCAAGGCATTCGAATGCCTCTGAACAAGTTCGACCAACCTCATGGAGTCTAGGGATATGTGTTAACCTCCTATTAACCTCAGATCAAGGCCTAAAAAAAATACTTTGATCGAAAACACTTTATTTTTTGAAATTAACAAAAGTTTTCTTTTTCGGGGATATTCCTACCTCGCTTTTTAAGGGAACACTGCAACCTCGCCTTTCGAATTTCAATCAAAAATCAAATTTTTTCCAAGAGGACACTACAACCTTGCATTTCAAAACTTCAATCAAAATCAAACTTTTAGGGATACTACAATCTCATCTTCTTAAAAGAGGATACTCAACCTTACTTTCCAAACTCCAATAAAAAAATCAAACTTTCTCTCTCCTAAACACTCTTAGGTACCTCATTTTTTAAAAAGGACACTATAACCCTGCCTTTTGATTTTTAATCTAAAATTAAATCTTTTTAAGAGATACTACAATCCCATCTTTTCGAGGGATACCACAACCTTACTTTTCAAGGGGATACTACAACCCTTCCTTTTTCAAAATTCCTATCTTCTACGGCACTTCAACCCCCATTTTTCAAAAAGATACTACAACCCTGTGTTTTTTGAAATTTGTATCTTTGGGGGCATTCCAACCTTTATTTTTTAAGGAGATAATACAACCCCGTCTTTCAAACTTCATTCAAAATCTAAATTTTCCTCTATCTTGGACATCCTCAAACCTTTTAATCAAAACCTTTTTTCACACCTCAAGCAACCACTGAGTCCAAACATTTCTTAAGATTATCACTTTGGTTATTTCTTAATAATCAAGGACAATTACAAGATACATTTCGATCATCCCTTCCTTTTCCTTTTTCTTTACCTTGTGTGTTTATTTTCATGTGATATTTATTATTTCCTTTTTTGTTTACTAACACATTTCCTTTCATGATGTCCATTTTGCATTCATGTTTTTCAAAATATTTTCAAAAAAAATATTCAAGGTGATGTTCCGTGTTGGTATCTTTTGAACACCTAACATGAAATATCTGATTTTCAAGATTAAATCCGAAGATCATTTTAGTATGAAACCTCAGTGTTTCCTACCTCATGGGATGCATGTGAGATTCAAACTTTTTTAAAACCCGAATTTATGGTTTTATACAAAATTCATGTATCATAGGGGGATTATATCAAAATAATGACAAGTAAAAACTGAGAAAACTGAAACCAAGCAAGACATATCTAAATGGTACTAATTCCGGGTGCTGTGGGGTACTAATCTTTCCTCACGCATAACCAACTCCCGAACCTAACTAATGAATATCTAAACCTTATAGACCTTGAAATTGATGTTTCCAGTTTCCCAACCTGGAATATCATTTTCACTAGGCATCTGATCATGCCTCGCCCAAAATAATCGATGGCGACTGCAAACCTTCGGCCACTTCATAGTGGCCACCCAAGATCAGTTAGACGAGTAATTCGTCTAATGGTCCTGCCCTTTACCTTCATCTCAACATGCCTAATCTAAATCCGATTAAGGGATAACCCAACGGCCAATTCCTAATAAGTCACATTTTAAGTTGTGTGCGCCATTATTCGAGTGGGTTGGGAAAGCATAGTGCCAAGTAAAGGCACGTTGCGACAAATATTATAAATTTTTTAATTCCAAAAATAGGTTAGTTATAAGATTAATTTTTGAAATGATCTAATTTCAAAATAATGATTAAGAAACCATTATCCTTGATAGCAATTTAAGTAAAATAGATTTTACGAATACGTTGCCCTTTAGGTCGGCTTATAGAGAAGCCCGCCCTCGATGAGAGTAGCTTTATTTTTTTAGTTATAAATATAAGTCATATATACTATACATAAAATTTATAACTAAACCAAAATTTTAATTATAAGGGTAGCTTCATTTTGTAATTTTTTATAATTTTATAATTAAAAATTTAAAAATAAAAAAAAATAGCAATTTAATTAAAATTTTATAATTAGACTTTTATAATTGAAAAGGAGTTAAAAAATTAAAATATAATTTTATATTTTCAAATAGAGGCATTTATGAGTCGGACTAGGTGATTGAAAAAATTTAGTTTTCTTGTCCAAGCCCCTGACCCAACTTGAAAGCTCGAATCACTATTTAAATATTAATAAAAATTCAAAACTATTTTTATATTAATATTTTTTTACAGTTAAATTAAAATAAAAATTATTATTAAATGTAATACGAGCCAAGTCAGTCTATTTGAATTAAGAAAACCTATGTCCAAGTTGGACATAGGTTTTCTTAATATGGCCTTGATATTGGCCATAGGTTTTCTTAATTCAGGTTGGACCAAGTCGGGATAAAAAGTTATTAAAATTTAATTATAAAAATATATAAATATTTTATAAAAGTACTTTTAAATTTTTATTAATATTTAAATAGTAATTTAGGCTTCAGATAAAGTTGGGCCCGAATTACTATTTAAATATATATTTGTTTATTATTAATTGTAATATAGGGTTAGGCCGACCTAACATAACACATATCAAGAAAGTTATGTCCAATGCCAAGGTCATATTAAGAAAACGTATGTCAAAGGGCTCACTTAGACATACGTTTTTTTTAATTCGAGTTGATCCAACTCATCTTGTATTACATTTAATAATAAATTTTATTTGAATTTAATTATAAAAATATAAAAATATTTTTGAGATTTTATTAATATTTAAATAGTAGTGTAGCTTTCGAGTTAGGTTAGGGTAGGCTTTATTTGGGCCTGGACAAGAAATCTAAATTCTTTTTGATTCGCAAGTTGACCCAATCCCACTTACAGATATCTCTACTTAAAAATATATAATTATATATTAATTTTTTAAATTATAGAAATTTAATTATAAATTTTTAATTAAATTATTAAAATTTATTAGGATGGCTTCCCCTTAATTGTTATGTAAAATATATACATATAACTTATATTTATAATTTATAGTTTATAATTTATAATTAAAAAATAAAACACCTTCAATGAGGGCAACGTGCTTTACGTAGTTCCTCACTCGATAATTTAAAATTAGATCATTTCGAAAATTAATCTTACATCCAATCAACTTTTAGAATTTAAAAATTATAATATTCATTTAAAAAATTGATAAACCAACACTTTAATAATTTGTCCATTTTAATTTAAAACAATTATTATAATATTCTTTTAATCTTATGTTTTTGCTTTATGATAACTAGATTTGAAGACACCCACTTACATGAATAAAAAATGAGTAAGAAATTGTTTTAATAAAAAATGCAAAAATAAAAAATTTTAAATGGATAGTTTCTTTCAAAATGAATAGCTGTATATAATTTATTTTCATTTTTTACTCTTTAAATTTTTTGTTAATTCTCAACAAAATTCAAGAGTGAAGATTCGATCGGTTCGACCGATTTAATTAAAAATTACCAATAACCTATTAAATTAACTTAATTTATGAAACTGATCGAATCGACTGATAAAGAGTTTAAAAACTGAACCAATTGAATCAAACTAAATTAGTTTAATTTGGTCGATTTTATTGATTTTCACTATTTTTTTCCTTGTTTTATCGTAACTGCTCCTATTTTCACTCTATTTCACCTTTTATTGATTTTGTTGAAAAGTAATCATAATCAAAGAATCATAAATTTCAAATTATCAAACAAAAAAACCCTGGCTTGGGCATCATTTCTTTAAACATAAGCCAAAGGTTATCCTCAACCCTTTTTTAACATTTTTCATTATAAAAATAAAATGATGAGAAATGAAAATTCTCTCTGCTGACCTCTCTCTTGCCTTTACCTTGTGTTACCGTTTAGTTTTCCACTGAAAAAGCACAAATACCTTAAGAAGCAGAGGTAGCACAGTGGCAGTGGTAGACGTGTGTGCATGATTTTTTTCAAAATGGAGAAAAAAAGCTAAACGAAGAGGGAGAGAAAGCAAAAAGCACAATTAACCAACTTAAATGCAGATGGGTGGATCTTCCTTTTAATTTTCACTATTTGCTTTTCCCTATTTTCCTTTCTCTTTGATTTTTTTTTTTTCGGGGTGGTGTGGGATTTTTGACCTTCCTTTTTGGCTTGGCTTCCTCTGCAACTATACTTATTGCCTAAAAAAGATGATGGATGATATTTAAGGAAAAGAATTAGGGTTTGGGTAAAGAGGTTTGCTACTGCAAATGGGTAACTAGATGGCTATTGGGAATTAGGGTAGGCTTGTAGATAGGTGTGTTGTGAAGGAAATGATGGCCTACAAGATTAGGTAGGGCCTAATATATATTTTTTAATTATTGTTGCTTTAACCAGTCAATTCAGTTTAGGAAATAAAACTGTAAAAATGACTGATTAAACCGTGTTAATTGATCTAGAAAATTGATTATCACCGAAATTAAATAAATGAAATTGACTATTGGTCGTTCAACTAGTTTTAGTTGCTTTTTTCGATTCAACCAAACCGATACATTCCCTTACAACATTCATATCACTTGACTTATTCACACCAAATTCAATGGTTTATAAATAGTATAGATTTTTTTATAAGTAAAAAAGTGAATACTAAAAATATCAACCAATGAACTTAAATAATCAAAATATCAAGCAATTGTTGAGATACATTTTCGACATAAATAAATTAAATTTAATGATTTGGTTAAGTATGAAATTAATGAAATAATTAATTATAATTATTTGGTACATGACATTTTTTAAGTTTATAAACAGAATTAAAAAGCTATCATATATCTTATTTATTTATTTTGTATATTTTACAATATGCAATAAGGACATGTGGTAACTTTTTAATCTTGCTTATGAAGTTAAAAAAAGTCCACTGTCGATGTACCAGATAATTATCTTTATTTTAAATATAAATTTAAAACAAGGTTAAAAAAATTAAATTGGATCAAATAGGTAAGGATTTTGATTTCTAACCTAACCAGTTCAATAGGTTGGATTAATCCATTTAATTAAATAAAAAATTAAATATTTTAAAAAAATAACTTTAATGTTAAAAAAATATTAAATATAATTAATAAAAAAATATGTATTTGACTGTGATCTTTAATGTAAAATTAAAATATTAAAAGTTCAAATCTTATGAATTAAAATTTTTTTTAAAAATCAAATTAATTTTCTATTGGTTCATTAAATAGCAAGTTTAATATAATATATTGGACATAATGGCTTATTGATTCCTAATTCAAATAATCAATCTAATTCAGAATTTTAAAAGTATTTAAAACATTAAGATATTCTTTCAAGTTCAACTATGAAGTTTGGTTAAAATGAATTTTTGATTAATAAAATATGAAAGTGTTCTAACCACAGTGAGTTTAATGTTTGTCCAATGATTATATTATTCAATAAAAACAATAATAAAGGTATAAGTCAAGTTTTCAACCAAAAAAATAAAATTTTATTAGTTGAGACTCCAAGGAAGTAATAAAGTTATCTTATTGGTTTGGTCTTAAATCTTAGCCAAATAAAAAAGTTTATGAGTTTGGGTTTCCAACAAGGTGATAAACCTTTATAGGTTGACTACTTTAACAAAGCTTAATTTACTATGAGTTGATTTATTTTAACTAATAAACCTTTTACTTATCAGTTGAGTTTCCAACCAAGTAATAAAGCTTTTGTATGTTGATTTTGGACCAAGTAAAAAAGCTTTATAGCTTGAGTAATTCTAGTTCTAAATCCTTCAAAATTAGTTGGACAATAGCTTTAGATAGTGTTTAAGGATGAAGAAGCTACGCCATGGGCCCGTAGCTAAACATAAGAGTGATTGAAGTTATAGATTAAAATAGAAAATTGTTGATAAATGTTTAGCTAATTGTATGACTATGAGATCGCAAGTAGCAGGCTATAGGTATCACTAGACTAAACTTTAGCCTAGCAAACCTTACAGCTTTGGGCTTGGAAATTGCTTCTTTGTATACCTAATTTAGCCTTTAAACACTAAAAAAAAAAATCTAAATTCCTTTGAGGAACTGAAGATAAAAGCTTAACAGAGCTAAACAAAAAGGAAGAACACAAAGAGAATAGAAAAAAAATGCTTAATATATTAATCAAGTGTTTGATAATACAAATAAGACTAGGGAGGCTTTTATTTATACTTGCATTCTCTATACATCAATGCCTCAGATCAAATTTAATGGACGGCTAAAGTTATACTTATCTATAAAATCTAGAATCTTAGATAAGTTTAATCTCTATTAACTCTATCTCTATAGAGTTTTAAGTAAGCTGAAGTAGTTGTGTTTAATTGAATCTCTAAGCTTTTAGAAACTCCAAGTAGATTGGACCTATTTTGATGGACTAAGTCATTGCATGTAACTTGCGTCCTTGGGCCTAGGTTGATTAGTGCAACCCATGACATTCTCTTCCACCTGTTCTAGCAACGCCTTTTTTACATAGCTTAAATAAAACTACCCAATCTTATCTTGGAACTATTACAATGCTTCAATCGGTTCCTAAGTTGCCTTACTGTCGAGTAGTTCTTTCCACTGGACAAAGTACTTGTACTTTAGCCCGTGACTCATACCACTTGATCTACAAGAATATATTGTATACTCTTAAGGGGCTTTCACTCACACTACTATAAGCTGCGACTTAGCTTGGTTTGAATCCTCCTAATCCTAATGGAATCGCTTGAGCATCATAAAATGGAAAATAAGGTTGTACCTTAAGCATTGCCTACAACTCAAGTTTCTAGGCCGCCCTGTTTACCCGTTTCAGAATTCTAAAAGGACCCTCGTATTTTTTCGAGCCTTTTGTGCATTCCTAGATTGCGTAACACCAAGTGTAATTGGACTCTTTAACCTGAAGCTATACATCCCTGTGTTTTTTATTTGCCCATTTCTTGGTACGCTTGCCTTGTGTAAACAAGCCTTGGCCAAGTCAATTTGCTCTTGCCATGCCTTTACAAATTTGTATGCTACTAGGCTCGGTTTACTGAAACCTATTGCAATACATTGGGTGTGAGTGTATATTGTTCGAGCACTATCTTGAATAAACTTTGGTTTATGGCCTTACTTCGCTACAAGTTATAAGCAAATTGGGCCAAATCCTACAACGTTGGCCTATCACGTTATGTTGCACTCACATAGTGCCTGAGATATGCCTCTACCAAAGCATTCACTCTTTAAATCTGTCGATCCATTTGGGGATGTACATTAGTGGAAAAGTTTAAGTTTAACCCTAACAACTTGAATAACTTTGTCCATAACCATCTCATAAAATGCCTGTTTTGATTACTCACTACGGTCTATAGTACTTCCCAATACTTCATCAGATTTTTTAAGAACAATTCGGCTACTTTTTCCACTGGGCACTCTTTGATTGCTAGAATGAAAGTCTTCTACTTAGAAAATCTATTCACCACTACCACAATGCTCTTAAACCTATCGATTTTGGCAATCCAATTATGAAATCCATGGAAACACTTTTCCATGGCCACTTTGGTATGAATAATGGTTACAATTGTCTAGCTAGCGTCCTTAGCTCAACCTTGTCTTGTTGGCATACAATTCAAGTCTTTACATAGGCTTCAACATCATCACCCATGTGTGGTCAATAGTAATGATCCTCCAAGAGTGTTAAGTACGGTGTACACCTAGATCGCTAGCATATTTTAAATTATGGCACTCCTTCAAGATCTCTCTGTGTAACTTCCTAAACTAAGGCACACAAATGCGGTGTCCTTTAGTGTAAAGCCAATCTTCCTCAGCTTAAAACTATCTAGTCTTTTCTTCTTTGGCATTCTCCATCAGGTTTTAGCTATGGGATCATAGGGTAACTTTTTTTATGTGTTCTAGCAATAAAACTTTAAAATGATTGATGGTTGCAAGATTTACCTTTCGGCTTAACGCATCAGCCATTATATTAACTTTCACTAGCTTGTATTCCATGTTGCTATTGAACTACACCAAGAAAACTTGCCACTTGTTTGTTTGGGGGAGAACTTTTTCTATGTTAGAAAATAATTTTTTACAACATCATTAGTAAATACCATGAACCTAGACCTTAACAGGTAATGTTTCCATGTGCCTGAGCAATGTACCATTCTAGTCATCTCATTTTCTTAGACTGTATACTGCTTCTTATTCTTATTAAGTTTTCAACTCTTGAATGCCATATGATGTCCATCTTGCATTAGCACTCCTCCAATCACAATGTCTGATGCATTTGTATGAACCTTTTACGGTTTAGTGTTATTTGGCAAGGAAAGTATGAGTTCCTTCGTCATGGTATGCCTTCAACTAATAAAAAACTTATTGGCATTCTAGGCTTCAATATGGTAATGTTGGAGTAGCCTTTGACAAAGTGTTTGTAGTAGTTTAACAACCCAAGGAATGACCACAATTCTATCACCTTAATTCGTGGCTTCTAGTCAAATATGGCTCAAATTTTGCTTTTATCCATTTGTATCTCACCATCTCCCACAATAGGAATGACACCTTAACTGGGCAAATGAGCACTTCTCTCATTTCACATAAAGCTCATTCTCGCACAAGACTTGGAACATCTTCTTCAGTTACTCTAAATGATCCTCAAGCGACTTACTATCACAATATCGTCTAGGCAAACAACCATAAAATGATCATGAAAAAGTTGAAGTACCTTGTTCATTAAGGTGCAAAATATTATTTGAGCATTAGTCAAGTCGAAAGGCATTAAAAAGAACTCATACCAGCCATATTGCATTACACACACTATTTTTGTCTCCTTTCCCTCGACTATCCTCACTTGATAATACTTCGATCGCAAATCTAACTTGGTGAACCAACTTGCCTTTCCAAGCTGATCAAACAAGTTTGTGATGAGTGAGATTAGGTACTTGTTCTTCACATTGAGTTTGTTGAGTGCTAGGTAGTCTATGCACAACTTCAAGGATCCATCATGCTTCCATTAAAACAACACCTGTGCACATATATCCAAGATCGAAAAGCTCTTTCAAGGCCTATATGGAAAAATATATTAGATACGTAGCAGAATTTAAAAAAAAAATTAATCCAATCATACTAAATCGTGTTATTATTTACAATAAAATTGCCATCATTAATTACCTGAGTTAGAGATATGAAGATGTCGTCTAAGAATTCCTAGATCTGTGTGAAAGCTTCAACCAATTAGCATTCTCTATTATTCTCTAATTCCTGGATGGTAGAATGTGTGGGCATTCTTTTTCGCGATCAACTTTAGATTCATATGACTTGATTCTCCTTAATGACTACCTTGTGCAAACAAGTTAAAAATCATGAGATGTTCTGTGATTAGAGAAAACCTAGTATGGTACTAAAGTCTAACCTGAAACCCTAGGCATATGCCTCTTATTTATAACAAGTAACAAGGTAGCCCTAATTTTTAATTTTAAGTAAAATTAATTATTTTACCCTCATCCATAAAACCCAAATGTGGTGCCACCCTAATATAGGTGCCCACCAAATTTCAACCAAGCCCTTCCAATTTGTTTTATGGAGTTTAGCCTGTTTAATCTTGATACTAATTAATTCTGATTAAACTATTAATTTTATTTAACTAGATAATTTTCCATAACTTCAATTCTAATTCAAAATAAAATCATGGCAATTTTATTTCAATAGAATAATTATGTGATAATTATCAAAATAAAATTAACTATAATAAAATAATTAATTAATCATAAATTAAAAATAAATAAATAAATAAATAAAATAAATTCTATTAATTTATTTAGAACATTACACATATTTAATTTATAAAAAAAAATTTAAATAAGACTTTATCGATATCAAATTAATTATTTATATAATTAATTTTCTCATATCTATTTAATTTAAATTAATTTTCATATTTATCAAAAGATAAATATAGTTAATTTAAATTACTGATTCTTGTTTAAATTAATATTTAATTCAAATTAAATATATGTATTCTAAATAAATAGCACCAAAAATCATTTCCGTTCTACACCTCTAAAATGAGTGTATCCGATGTACTACTTTACCATATTGAAAATCTTCTGACTACAAATATTTTGATCAATAACCAAATCATTAAGGAATTATGTTGAGATATTAAAGGGACCAATTGGACAATAATCTATGTATTAATTATTTTATCTTGAATAATTAATCACATAATTATTAATCTCAGAGTCATACTACTAAAAATCAGATACTGCACTCCCAATTATATATCGTATGACGTAAGCTTTATAAATAGCCATTTAGTCAAATGACCTTATTATCTGTGTAATAGCTGCATATGATATCCATGATCAACTTAAGGTTATAATCTATTTTACCTACTTGATCGCCTTATCTTAAAGTTCCATTATATTCTCCATGTGAAAATGATTGTCCACCATATGTGAACAATTTATCATTTGTCATACAAATGATCGAGGCCTTATCCATTTTCACTGTACTATATAATGCCTTATAAGAGGATTACCTCAACTATTTATGGAAGCTATGATTCCATATCTATAAGTAAAGCTATCATCGAGTATAAATCATATGCCTATTAAACCGGTCTAGTAGCTTACCACTTCAAGATACTTTAGCTTTTGGAATGTCAAAGCATACAAGTTATACACATGAAGTCAATTACTTACATAGGATTGAGGTAATTATGCAATGAATGTCAAAAGTAATTTAATCCAAGTAAATGGACTTATTAATGGATTAATTGCACTTTGGTCCAGTCCAATATATCACCACCTTTAGGCCATATATCTATGTCTCTACTTTGAAGTTATTCTGCTCTAGATGGCCAAGACAAGCCATCTCCCTAATTAGATTTAGATGACATAATAGTTTTAACATGAGTTAACTGCTCACATTAACCCTCATAGAATATGGACTATTAGTTTAGATTATTTACCTTAGAATGTTGTCTCCCATATGTAAAGTCTATTGTATGCAACATTTTAACGGTATAAACACAAATAGTCAATAAGCCATATTTGTTTACATTTACTTTAACATTTAAATTAAATGAGGATGGAATAGCAACAATATAATGAAATTTCATATAAATAAATATGAATAATCAGTTGAAGCTAATGACATACATCAAAATAACTTCCATCCTCCTTAAGGCATTCCTAACAAAGCCTTGGCTGGTTGTTAAGTATTGGGCACCAGATTAATCTTGTATTCCATCTTTCTCCTAGGTGATAGCTTCTTTGGCAATTTCTTAGGCATCACATCATTAAAGGATTGCAACACTTTTAGCACTTTCAAGGAAGTCTCATCTATGGGTTTCTGAGGCTCATCAAATTTTAGGGTTGCCAAGTAGGTGACTTCATCTCTACGCGCACCATTGGCAAGTTGGATTGCAAACAACCTTTGGCTTTAACACTCATTTCTCGATTCATAGGCACCATGCATTGATAGCGAGCATCTAAAATGCATATGCAATCGACAAATGGTACAAAGAAAGCAATAATTTGGTCAAGAATATTTAAGTTAACCACACAATTATAGTCATCAATTGTATTACCTCAATGGTTTATTGCCTTTCCATTTTCCAAGTTATAAGTCCACTCTTTTTGTCATACCCATGGTTGGGATCTCCTTTGAGTTGACTATCTTGATCAACTTGGTTGTGCCCTCAACTTTAAGATTAAACATCTTAGCAACATCCTTGGACATGAATAAATCTGATGCTTCTATGTCAACTATAGCACTTATCTTTCTGCTTATGATGGTGATGTCCACGAATATCAACCTTTTTCCGTTTTTGGCACCTCTTTGTCTTAATAGAACTCATGATTGAACCAAGCTTTAGGGTCTTCTTTTTTGGCTTATCATCTATCTTATTGATGGAAGAAAGCTTGGCATGTTTTGGGCAATCTCGTATCTACTATAGACTATCACATAAGGAACACTTCACTAGCTCTTTGTCTTTCTTCTTATCCCATGGCTTATTAGACTTTAGCTTCCCATCACCATTTTTGGGCTTTCAATCTTTGTCTCCACCATTATTCCATTGTCTTTGGGCTTAGAAAATTTTTACTTGTCTAACTTTTTTATGCTTAGCTCAATCAAAGACTTAGTTGTTGTCATGGCTTTAGTCAAATCCTAAACACCAACTCTTATTTTGCCCGGGGTTTTAGCCATCCAGGAGTGAGAAAAATGCCTCATTCTCTTCCAAATCTAAAATTTGGATATGAGTTCGCTGGCTTTGAACATAATCTCGAACTGTGCCTTGTTGAGTAAGTCGTCACAACTTAGCACATGGCTTATCTTCGATATACTCTAGGTAAAATTGTTACTTGAACTCAGTTTAGAACACTTTCCAAGTCCCATGACAGTTTTTCCATGCTTTTCATCACTGCATCTACAAGGCCACCATAAAAGAGCGACATTTGTAAAATATATGAAGGAAGCATTTACCTTAGTGGCATCATCTTTAATGCTCATTGCACAAAAGTATTGCTCCACACCCCACAAGAAGTTATCTACATTCTTCACAGACCTGGTCCCCTTAAACTGTTTTTGCTCAAGGGCATTTATTTTGTGCTTGGGTGATATGGCTAACATGTTACTACTAATAGTTGCTTTGCATGATGAAAGCTCCCTTATGAGTTCTTCCATCTACTTCATCATGGCATTACCATGTTCGAGGGTTTCATTCTTCTAAATGAGAATGTCTATCGCCAAGTTGAGAACACCTGCATCTCTTCCTTCAGCTCTTTCTCGTGGAGTCTAGCTGTTTGATGCAGCTCTCCATGTTCTCAAGGTTCTCTTGCATATCCATGACGGTCACTTTGAGTTTGGCCACCTTGCCATCCATGGCTGATAAAACATGTCTTGAACTATTTGCCTTCTTTCCTCTCTTACGTGTCTCTAAGACCTTATATGTTTGGTTTTTTGCCTAAAATGCCATCTCTACAATCAGCACCTTTATGAACCACAAGCTCTAATACCAACTATCATGAGTCTGGACTTTAGCCTACCATATGACCTTAGGTTTAGAAATCACTTCCTTATATAGTTAAGTCAGCCTTTAAACACTTAAAGCGATAACCCAAATTCTCCTAAGGCACTAAAGCTAAAAATTTAAGAAAGCTAAGCAGAAAAGAAGAACACAAAGATAATAGAGATAAATGCTCAATGTATTACTTAAGTATTTGATGATGCAAATAAGCCTAGGAGGTATCTATTTATAGTTGAATTCCTCATACATCAATAGTCCAAATCAAATCTAATGGGCGGCTAAGATTACACTTACCTACAAAATCTAGAATCCTAGATAAGCTTAAATTCTATCAACTCTATTTCCATAGAGTTTTAAGTAAGCTAGTGTAGTTGTGTTTAACTGAACTTCAAGCTTTTAGAAACTTCAAGTAGATTTGGTCTTTTAGAATTCTCTAGGTATTCCTAGTTTCGTGGGCCAAGTTGATCCATGTAACTTGTGTCCTTGGGCCTAGGTTGATTAATACAGCCCATAACAGAGGTTCAAGCTAGACTCTTACATCAATTTTCACTCAAGATGGATAGTGAAGCTCCTTCAATAATTTGCAATTGCATCTACCATGAAGCAATAGAGAGAGGAAAGCAAAGAGAAGGAAAATATGATAATGAATGTTACAAAAGATGGCTCAAGGTAATCAAGCAAAGGTAAAGGAAGTTAAGGTATATCATTTGAAGCACTATTAGGCATGAAGGTTATTATAACTAACCAACAATTAGTCAAAAATCTTAAAAACTTCAATGCAATCTCATCCTAGGGAGAACAAAATTAAAAATAAATCAGTTATTATGATGAAAAAAATTAAAATCAATAATATAATATGTATATAGATAGCAACAATAATATATACCGGCAATGAATTAAAGTGTAATGAAAAATATAATGACCAATAAAAATATAAATTAAGGTTTATATATAATTGACTATATGGTATACTTGATATTTATGAAGTTAATAGTTAACCGAAACTATTTTTATATTAAATAATTCTTTTTTAATAAAAAATTGAAAAGTACTAAAATTATGAATAAAAATGATAATTTTTATGACAAATAATGCTTCTCTCAAAAACTGATAATATTATATATACATATAATGAAATTTAACAAAGCGATATTTATTCACTTAATGATTTTTAACATTTTTTTAATAATTAATTATGTATGTGTACTTTTCATTCATGTAATTATTTTATTTAATTAATAAATAAATTGATTATATATTTATTATTTATTGAATTATTTATTAACATTATGTTTTATTTATATGATTATTTTTTAGAAAAATAATAATGCATAAACACATTCTAAATTAAAAATATCTAATAGTTTGTTACTTATATAGTTTTTAATTTTAGCTAATTACTTAGTTATAAAGATGTTTATTTTTGTTCATTTACTAGTAATTTATTTGATTATAAAATTAATTAATTATTTATATATTATCTATATATATTAATTAGTTTATTAAATATTTATGGAAATTATTTGTTATTGTTATGTAATTTATAATAAAATTATTTGAAAAACTTTAATTAAAATAAAAGAAGGATATAAATAATGGAAAAGGCAAAACCAAAAGCTACAAGTGGCAAGAACATTTTCCTTCCATGGGATTTTATTGGTCGCTTGTTTCTAATGTACAAAAATTGAAAAAGAATTGGAATGTACTAAGGAAGACAATTCATTCACGTCTCTTACAAACAATCTTAATTATTTATTTGATAAAAAAGAATTATGATACAAATTTTCAGTTTATAATAAAAGTATATGATGTATGTAGTCATTAGCTCCTGCAAAAACTGAGCTAATGTCTTGGCATTCAAATCCTAACGACCAAAGAGATGAGAGAATCCAAACAACGATCGAATGTATATAATATTTACAAGGAGAAAATGAAAATAATCCTTGATTCACTGCCAAACATGAACTGATTGTTCATGTGTGAATTGTCGACACCCTTGTCCAGATGTGCTTGTTTCATGGAACTTGTGAAGAATCATTATCAGTGAGCGAGCTTTCTTGCTTGCATGAGTTGAGCCATCCGTTGTAAGCGAATATAGGGAACTCATGACCGAAGGATCCTTAGCCAATACAGCAATGGCCTCTTCACCACCATTGTTACACAATGACAGTAGGATGGAAACACAATGCTCCTTAACTGCTTGAGATGTTGAAGACCGCAAAATCCTGGTTATTAGCGGCAAAGATGATGAAGCCCGGAGAATTGCGAATGTCCCATCGAGATTCTCGGCCAACGTTCCAAGAACCGCCAGTGAATCTGCTACAAGCTCATGTTTGTCTGATGAAGCTATAATATCAAGGAGCAAAGGAACAGTTCCAGCATCTAGCACCCTTTGACAATTCCCAGGACATAAAATAAGTCCAAAAAGTGCTACAACTGCATTCTTTTTCCCACAAGCTGTACCTTCCTTGATCAGATCCACAAGTGCTGGGATTGCCTCACCCATTTCTCCTATCAATTTCCTGTATCCCTTCACTGAAGAAAGGTAAAATATTGTTGCAGCAGCGATTTGCCTGGCTTCCAAACTCATTCCCCTCTTAAGGACTGCGAGAATTGATCTCAATCCCCCACTGTCAACGATCACTTTCTTGCCACTAGCATGCTTTGAGAGCTTCAACAAAGCTGCAATGGCATTCTCCTGTATGGACGTATTGAACGAATATAGGAGGTTTAAAAGCGGTGGGATCGTTCCAGCTTCAATCAAGCATGACCTATTAAAGATGTTTGCTTTCGCAAGCAAACGAATCTCATAAGCAGCCTTGTTTTTCTGCTCACTGGGTCCAAAAATCAGCTTTCTCGCCAAGAACTTCGACAGAAACTTCATTGCCTCCGCGGCAGCTGGACTGCCTGGAACAATTGTCCCGGTTATGTCGCGACTTTTCCTTCCTTTTTTGGTGAGAGAGACCCCATTATCGGCACAAAACTGATGGATTAGCTTGCGGAGATTTGTGTTTGGTATCAACTCTGTATTTGTTAGCTTCTCCCCTGTTTTGGGACAGATCGTATTCCCTGCTTTCAACCATTTTTGTATCGAAGACCGATCATATGTCTGCCCAGTCGAGACAGTGACCGGATCAATCATTATTTCGAGTGATATTGGACAGCGAAAATCTTCAGGATTCAAGCAACTGAGTATCTCCATGTTGCATCTTTCGTCTGTTTGGTCAGCATTTTGATAATCCAATGCATCGAATATCATTCCCCGGCAGTAGCTCATGAACCCCAGCAAACTACTTAGAAATGGCACCTCTCTTTCTTCACCTTCAACGCATTGAGAGCTAATTTCTTCTTCCAAGAATTTGATTTCCTTGTTGCAATCACTCCAGCTTTTGATCTCAAGATAATCAAGAACCCATTTCAGGATTTGAAATTCAGGCTCAATTCCCCTCTCAAATCGATCCAAAACTGAAAGAACTCGTCTCATGGCTCTTTCATCATCAGGGTCATTGTCAATTTTCGCCTTCCGTGCCTGCTTCGCTACCAACTCAACCAGTTCCTTCACTTCACCACAAACATCTATCAAATTCAATGACAAAACATCAAGTGCAGTAGCAACAGTTCGAATAAGCACTCGAAATTGAGTGGCCACCATCTTTGACTTCATTAAAATCCATAGCCTTGCTCCTTCTCGCGAGCAATCCTCCAACAAGAACCGAATTTTCTGGAAAGTAAGATGAAGCTCAGAGAAGCATAGCACAGACGACTCAGGAACAGCTAAACCGCGATCGTGAATCTCCTCGAAAAACACAAGGAGGATCCCAATTTGCCGAATCGTTTCCCGGGCATTTCTTCTTTGAGTAGATAAGAATTTCGACTGGTAATTACAGATATTTTGAGAAAGAATGATTAAGGAGCCGAGAAGGGTCGCCGGAGAAACTGCTTCGCAAGGATGGACAGCCGGAAATGAGAAAATTCGGCGCTCAACTTGATCGAATTTTCGTATCATTGATAGGATTGAATCAAAAAGTTCAAGAAAAGAACAGAGGACTGTGTTTCTTTACGTACATACAAGCTAAAATCTTCCTCGGGTTTTTTTGATACTTGGTAAATTGAGGAGTTTTGCAGGGAATCCAGTCCAAAATATAGGAAGCAGTTAACTACAAAATCTTGGTGGACACGTGGCAGATTACAGGCATTCCATGTCCGCCTGTTACTTCTGAGCTGACCGGGAGAAGACAAGGTGGGATAGATTTGGCGCGACAGATTGACGACACGTATTGAGAGACACGTGGAGCTTTGAGGTTGTGGAGGAGGTTGCTTCTCGGAAGCTGATAAAATACTCGGAGAAATGGGTACTTCGATTCCTTGAGGTTTGAATTAGCCATTGGGTTTATTGATAAGGAAAAAGACAAAAGAATTAGCCATTGGGTTTTGGGTTCGTACGGAAACAGGCCTCCTTCAGCTCAGCTAAGCTCGGCTCAGCTGCCCTGCTGATGACAGTTGGTGGGACCCATAAACCGACCAAGGACAGCTGGGCCAATGAGAACAAGGCATGTTACCCGGGAAACTGGGCAATGGCATGTCTGAATATTCAAAGCCAAACTTTTAAAGGCTTGAGATTTGGTTGGTTCCACTTGCTGCTGAAAGAAGGAAAGTTTGTTAATTAAATATTATTAATTGACAGAAAATCATATAAATACACTATTACTTAGTAAGTTGTAAACTATAAATATGTCAATCTCATTAGTGCAAAACCGTAATCCTAGAATGAACCTTCCATTTTCAGACAGATTAACCAATTATTATAATATGTATTAATATAATACCTACAGCCATGCTTAAATGTACAGCTATATGAGAATATATACACCTGTCCGCGATTAGATTAGATATATAATCCAAATTCCTTAATACTAAAAAAATAATAATACAAACTATTCTATTTTGTTTGGTAAGAGGGAAATAAGAGGGAACGGGGGCGAATTTAGGGGCCAGTAGGAGTCATGGCATCTCTAAATTTAGTGAAAATCCAACGACAATAGCCTTTTCTTAAGGAAAAAGGTAAAATTCTAATTTGACCCACCTTAGATTCATGCAAATCTAATTGGACATAGTATTTCTTAACTAAAAAAAGAAAGAGAAAATTTTATTTTGGCTTTCAACATTTCTAATTTTGGCAACCTCTATATGATTAATTTGTAAAAACGTCAATTTTAAACTTTATCACTTTTAATTTGATTCTCTTTAATTTTTTCACTAAACATTATTATATTTTACATAATATTTAATTAAAAAATTTTCTTCTCAAACAATAAAAAAAAAAATCCTAATATTAATTATGTGTCATTTAACATTTTCTTCTGATGGTAATAGTAGAAAAATATTTAAAGAAATCTAAACTATTAGAATCTTTATACATATACAGTTAATTTCCCTTATTTTTTAAATTTTTTTATTTTTCAATTTTTAGTAAAAAATACATTAATAATCAAAATTATTATCTTATGTATTATTTTTGTTTTTACATTAATCATATTTATATTATACAGCCGCTAAATTAATATTTCTAGTTTTGCCTCTAAGAGGGAAAAGATATTTGATGAATTTATTTCTTTTCTCATCCTTCCAAATGTTAAAAGGAAAATAATTATTCAATTTTAAATCGTAATCTTTATTTTTAATTTTATCTCTAGCCTTTTTCCCTCTATTT
>JBBYHK010000006.1:20106455-20121136 GCA_038382065.1 Adansonia grandidieri | reverse complement strand
TTTTTTTTTTTCTCTTTCCTTGCCTAAGGGGTATGTTTGATTTCAGACAAAACTTTTGAAGATGCTGCATTCTAGAATTGTTTTGATCTATGAGAGGTGGAGATGAGACGGAGTTTCAGGGCTCGGCAAGAACGGGAATTCGAGTGGTGGCATTGAAACAATGGTAACAATTAAGAGCTTCAATTGTGAAAGAGGAAGAGCTCATTTTGTTTCTGGGTATGCCAAAATGTGAGAAAGATTAGAGTAATCTTTTTCTTAATCACTCTTCACGATGACTTCGATGCTCCTTTAAAGTTCTAAAAAATTTCTTAATTTTTTAGGTTTTTTTTTTTTGGTGATTTAGTTTTAATTTGTTATTTTTTGTGATATATCTAATGAAAATTTTTTATGGTGAATCTAATTGACAACTTATTGATCAGCCCAAGAATTACCCTTGTCTTCAATTCATATTGATAACTACTAGCAATGAGACCCTCATTAGGAAAAGAACCGTCGGAACTAGCTAATTGTGCCATTAGGTTCGGTAAGCATTCCATTGGTGACAAGAATAGGAAAATATATGTTATGACTAACCCTAGCGATCGTGACCTATCAACCCAAACCCAGCACCCTTAGGAACACTGTTTTAGGGCTCAGCATGAACTGACGAATTTGGAAGATTTTATGGTCCCATATGAGAATCCTTCTGTTTCTCTGCTTTGCTTAGCTCTGTGAAGCTTAACCATGATGTGTGCAGACAACTAGTTGAGAAGAGGAAGAGAGATTTGGTGAGAGTAAGTGGTGATGGAGCTGAATTGGGCCCAAGGGCACTGCCTATTTGAAGTGCCGAGTGTCGCAACATAACTAGATGCGAGTTTTGATCAGTCCGACTTAGAAAGAGGGGTGTACACTCGTTTCTATATATATATTATTAATTTTTTTTTATTTTGGGTTCATATCATTATTATTTTTTTCATTATTTATTATTATTTTTTTGTCTGGGGATTTGAGTTGTCAAGATGAATCGCTCATTTGACTTAACCTTAAATAATTGTTATGAAATAATCATTTATTTTGGAGTCGCCAATAATCTATTTTGGCTAGTTGAGATTGGTTACCTATCTAAGTTCGTATTTCAAACATTATGAAATCCTAAAAGAAACCAACTCTGAGGTCTATGCTTATACCATAGATCATGTGAAAGGGTCTAGAGTCGATTACAATCATGAGTAAAGATTGATCCCTCTCATGATGCCTATAAGCGGTACTTTATTAATCCCACGTTAACTAAAATTTTGATTTTTATTCGATTTCAAAAGCTACTATTTAAATACAATTCCCATTTTCTAAAATAAAATTTTATGAAACAAATTTATTATTCTGCTTGAGAAAATTGGGTTTTTAATTTTTTTTGAAAATCAACTATCTTCTATATCCCACTAGAGATCCGGAAGAATACGAAAGTTTTTATCATTCTCTTTCATACCCTACTAGAGAACTAGAGGAATACAAAATGTTTTAGAAATCAAAATATCTTTTGTAACCAATTGGAAAGCCGAAGGAATACAAAAGGTTTTATTCCATTAAAATTGAAAAATCTGGATTTTCTTTTTGAAAAGGATATCTCATTATTAAAATAATCGTAGAAGCCCTTTCATATTCTGAGAGAAATTCCACATACTACTTCAACTCAGAGACATTGCCTTAATTTTTAAAAATTTTTTTATTAAAAATATTAATATTTGTCATAAAACTTGGTTTCGACTATACGTACGAAACTAGACTCAAAGGACTTGAATATGGTCAACAAGATCAAAATGTCCTTTAAAGTACTTTCGACATGAAAATATTTTAGTAACTCTAAAAGACTCTATTTTGATACAAACTTACCAAAATACCCCTGAAATATACCTTCGATGTGAAAGTATCCTAGTACTTCCAAAAGAGTCGAAAATGATTATGAAAGACAAACTTATCCCTAATTCACACATTCACCATGAAAGGATCCCGGTGTGTACATAGGATTTGGTTCTAAACTAAATTACTAAAATCCCCCTAAGGACTTCATTATGAAAGCATCTCGGTAATGCTAAGGACTCAAAAATGATAGAAAATGACAATTCTACACTAAATGGCTAATTAGAACATTAAAGGTAACCTAAAATGCAAAAATTACAATTGAGCTCTTAAACTTTCTAAAATTACAAAATGACCTCACAAATATCAAAACACAAAAAACATAATAAAATATGCATGAAAACACCCTTAATAATTCCTCTATAGATTTAGCCAAGCTTATATGGCCATAAAAAAATTGTAATTTTTACAATTTAGTCCTTAAACATTCTAAAATGATAAAATAACATAAAAAACTGAAGAATCATTACCAAACAAGTTACTTATGTCTTAACCAAGCTTGGATTTACCCATCCAAAGCCTTCAAAAATTTTGACAATTATTTTTAGGCCCTTAAATTTTTTGACCTTTACAAAATAATCCTAAATATCAAGAAAAATCAAGAAATAAATTGAATCCAAGGCTATACACGATTCGGCCAAGCCCTATATCACCAAGAAAAAATTGCTTTTCAACATAAACATATATATATATATATATATATATCCAAGCTTCTACCAAGCTTAAGTCAACACCAACATGTCAAAAATCATAAAAAACCAATATATAAGCATAGTTTATTAAGCAATTACATTAAAATATCGAAGAAAAGAACATGATTAAGAACATATCTACAAGACAAAATAAACAACATGTCAACAACAACATAAAAATCCAACAAAAATCAAGTTATTAACAAAAATACAACAAAAAACACTAAATATATAAAATTGTTCATAGCTTTCAACACTTAGCCTTTCAACATGGATCAAAATCCATGAGGACAAGTGATCATCAAACTCACAAAAAGGACTAAATATAATAGAAATGAACAAAAATCAAGAGTTTTCTAAGTGAATTTACCTTTGAAACTTGAAAAAATTAAGAATTTTTTGTTAGTGTTTTTGGATATGGAAGCATTAGCCACTAAATGAAAGCTCTCCCTTTTTATTTATAAAAAGGAATGATTGGCCAAGGGCTGAAGAAAGTCCCATTGGTCGAATCTTTCTCGAATTTTCTTTCTTTTTCTTTTTTTATTATTCATTTTTAGTTTTTTATTTTTATAAGATTTTAATTAATAAATTTTGTCTTTATGCATGATTCATCATGCATGACATCATTATCTAGAAGATAAAACGACAAAAAAATTGTTTTGGATAATATTCAACTTCATGATAAAATTTAACCTCGAGTAATTTAATTCTCGTATAATCGAATTATCAAATTTTGAAATTAAAATAAATATGCATAAATTTATGAAAATGAAAGAATAAATAAAATTGTAATTGCAAATTTTCATGAAAAAATGAATAAATTAAAGTAAAAGGACTAAATTGCAAGAAATTAGAAGTTATAGATTAACAAATTTGAATTACAAATTTAATCACGTAAAAAGCTCAATTAAATTTTCATACAAAAATTTTGGATCCAAAAGAATTAAGAAAAATTTTGGATCCAAAAGAATTAAGAAAAATTTTGGAGAGAAGAAAAATTATTGAGCTTTGTTGTGAAATCAAAATGGGCCTAATTAGGCCTTGCTGGAAAATTTATGGAATAATCACAAATGGGCTTATTGGCTTGTAAAGAACGAAATGGGCTTGTTAGAAAATTAAAAATGAGCTTGGTAAGGTTATCGGGCTTGTAGAGAAATTATTAAACTTGTTGAACTTATTAAGAAAATTTGAAAGTTTTATGCTTATTAAAGAAATTTGGGCCAAAATAGTAATAATAATGATAAAATTTTCTTATAAAAATTCTAAATATTTGAATTACACAAGAAAATTTTTAAGAAGTCTTATGTATAAGAAAAAGAGAATAAAAAATCTCAAACTCATAAAATTTTATGAGAAAAATCTTTATGAAAAAATTATTATTTGAAAAAAAATGTAGAACTCATAAAATAAATTAAATTTTCAAAAAATGATTTAATATGTATTTAATAAAAATATTTAAAGAATTTAAAAAATTCTAAACTTAGAAAAATCCTATCGAAAAATTTACAGGATAGAAAATTCTGTATTTTGAAAATGATAAAATTCCAAAAATGAATGCAACTTCATTAAAATGAGTTGAATTTAATACTTTGCTCAAAGCATTAATTGGTGGAAATAGTAAAGATAAAAACTTGAATTTTGGAACAAGTTTTACCTAAAAAATCCATGAGTAGAAATTCTAGGTATAGTTAAAAATTCAAAATTAATTGATAAATTAGTCAGTTTGACACCTCATGGTATAAAATGTTGATATGAATTTTCTCTTGAATATTTTTTTTATTTTTCGTAGTGTATATTGGCATAAATACTATACGGGCATCGGTAAAAATATACGACGGTCAACTTTTAAATTTTGCAAAAAATTCTTGTAAATTTCCTAAAAATGAAAAATTTGACTGTAATAACATCCTTAGAAATAAATTTCAAATTTCAAAAGGATAAATTTGAAAGCTAATTTTTTTACCTTAATATTTATCTTTTTATCTGAGACTGACTCTCGAAATGAAAATTTTCTATCACATGCACCTACGGGCCTTTAGATATAATCAAATCAGTCTTGAAAACATCAAGTCCACCTAAAAAAAGTACACCCTTATAGGGCAACTGCTAAGTTCTTAGTCTCAGATATTTTGGACTACCCAAAAAGAGAGCTTAGACAAAATTAAGTGTTTACACCAAGGAATTTAACAAGTTCTGAAGTTGAAATAGGGCTTATGAAGAATTATTTCACCAACGAATCCCTTTACGGCTTTACTTCTTTGCTAATGTAACAAAACAATATCATCTTAATAACAAATGATTATGTTGCTAAAAGAGACTTTATGTGGGACTGTTAGTCATCTTATTTGGCTTCCAAGGTATGTATCAAATATATATTTTTCACTAATTTAAATTTACTTCTTTTAGTAGCTAAATCTAAGTTAGAAAAGGTAGGATTTGAACGTTGTACTTGGACTTCCTTTTTGAGTAAATTTGATTTCTATATCTAATATTTTATATAAGTTGTTAAAAGAATAAATCTCAAATAGTCTTGAAAACATCAATTATTCTTAGATTCTTTTCTTAAAATACTTTTCAACTTAAAGCATGTCCATTGTCAAGATTGTCTTGTTGGTTTTGTAATTGTATTTGTATTTGCAGTCTCTCTTTGTTATGTCTCATTTGTATTTTCTAAAATTGAAACTTGTAGCTGTTTAAGTATTAAAGTCATGCTTGCTTAAATGTAATGCAGAGAACTTTTTGTAACAGGTATTATAATGCAAGGCTTTGTTGTAAAAGGTATCTAACCATTATTAGTATTTTCATCATTTAATAAATAGTATTTGCATGACGTGTGAATCAAGCAAAAAATGTAGGATCAACCAGTGATGATCTTTAATTGTCTTTGTTTAGTAAATCATATTTGAATGATGTGTAAACTGAGCAAAAGAAATCAATCAGTATAAAAGGAAAAATTCAGGCTCATGCTTATTGATATAAGCATAAAAATTTAATCAAAATTTAATATACGCAGCAAAATTAAACAAAGAAACACTCAAATTTCCTCAAGATCTTAGGAAGAGATGTACATGTGACTGCATAGCAATTTAAAAACTTAGATCTGATAGAAATCATACCTACTTAGAGACTCATAACTCTAAGCATGTCGATCCCTACACGAAGGCACTATTGGTTGATTACTACGATCTCTTCTTGAGGCCAAAAGCAGAACAAGTGTCCAACCTCTAATGATAATCCATACGGATGCCTATTAGAGCCTTTATGAGGTCCGATGGTTCTCCAGCGCTAATCAGAAGGCTTTTTAAGCCTTAACCAAAAGGTATCCTGCCAATAGGTATAGATATGATATGGTCCAAGAATAATCACATCCGAGAATAATTAACTTATCTTGCCAATAGGTATAGATCTGATATGGTTCGAGAATGATTCATCTATCTATTAGACTAAAGAGAAGGAGAAACAGCTCTATCAAGAAGTAGCTATTTTTCATAGATGCTAATAAACGAACTCAAAAGTCATAATTCTTGATTCAGGTTGATTCCATTAAGATAAGAATCTGATGTTCTACCTCTATAGTGATAAACAACATTCTGAGATCACCTGGAATTCCAATCAACACAACTTTTGTGAAAAACTAATCTCTCAATGCTAGAAAAATATTTTTGTATTTTTGTTGTGTCAAGAACAATTTAAAAACACTCAAAAAAACCATGAAAACGCAGAAAGAGCTTAGGAAAGCATAAGTGTTGTACCAAACCCCTCAAAAAAGTCTAGGGTAGGCGTCTAGGGTTTTCCTAGTGCTTCTTATCAACCAAAAAGCCTTAATAATATATTTAAGTACACCTTAGGCTAGGTTAGGCTTGATAATAGGTTAACCGATCCCATTACTAACATGTCCAAAAGTTGGCCCCACTTTTGAGTGCTTTCCTAGAGCCTAATTAAAACAATTTTACTTAGCTTGTCCAAGATTGGGTCTTAATAGTAACTTATTAATATATTAGCCCAGTAGCACACTAGAGATATCCATTCCATGTGCCAAGCCCAACTTGGAATAGTTCACAACTAAACTCTTTTGGCTTGATAATTAGGGCTTTTGGCCCAAGCCCTAAATTTACATGTCAAATAATTTAATTTATAATTAAATTTTCTAACCTAAATAAAACAATTTTACTTTTTGTAAATAACATTAAATAATTAATTAAATAATTTTTTAATTTTTTAAATACTATTATTTGGCTTTATTTAATAAAATCCCTAAACCATGTCTACAATGGACATTATTTTAATAAAACATTCTTATCTTTATTACTATATTAAGACCTTTCTACTTATATTTCATAAATCTAATTTATGTCTTAAATTATTCTTAATTAAACTTATTCAATTAAGTCTTTCTCATTATACTTTTTATTTAATTAAGTCATACTTTATTAAATCTTGGTTTTAATCCAATGGATACATCTTACTGTGTATGAACCATTAGGCCTTTATCATAATAGCAATAAATATAATTACCCAATTAAATGTATTTATATTTTATAAACCAAGATTGGCCTATAAAAAGGCATCATGGCCACCGTATGCAGGAAGAATCAATATAACCTCTTAAGAAAACTTTCAGTAGCCAACCTCTCAGTGTACTTCAGTCATTTCACTAGATGTCTTTAGAAGGCCATGAGTATGGTGCAATGTCTACTTATGTATCAAACCATATTAGTTCCTGTCGCTTTCAGTAAACCTTATGAAATTAGATAAACAATTTATCCTAAACTCATAATGCATTGGCCAACAAATTTACCAAGTTAACCAAAGTCAAGAATAGATAAGATTGTCTTCAATGTCATTTGGAGTGGTGAATCCTCTTCAGATCACCCATTTATCCACCGTATGATTCATGACATACCCAATGTATCCTACCTTAAGTATCCATTCATTGTGGACCTTTTATAGATAAATCAGACTATGACACTCCTCATACTAGATGACTTGTTATCACAAGTCTGAGGACTAATATATACGACTGGCATGTGAAAACATATTCCATAGACACTTGAATTTATTATACCAAATAGAGTTCTCATACGAGCCATGTTTAATGAAGTAGTTTCCACAAAACAAGCACCCATATGCTACCTTTAGGTATCTCTATATTTCAACTTTTAGGAGATCAAAGAGTTGCATGTATTAAATGCATGAAGGCTCAGCATATGCTAGTCTTTGCGCATTGTCAATCTCTCATCTTGACAATACAATAACTAGGAATGCTTTAAAAAACACAACTTTGATGCATAAAGATCTCATCATCGTAACTCATTACTAACTTTACAAAGCCATTGTGTTTATAGGCTTCATCCAATTAGTGTTTGCATGATTATCACCACATCATGAAGGAAAACCTTGATCACTAACATAAGTGATTAGTTTGCATTCTTAATGATTAGTTTATATTATCAACTTATATGTGCCCTATCCAATCCAATTGGCTTTAGGGCATATACTAACATAATGGTGATCTTTAATTTTTAGATTATAAACGTGAAATTTTCATATTATAATACAAGGCTTATTGCAACAAGAATCATGTTGTATGCAATTTTTTTAGATAGAAGATTGCAACTTAGGGTTGACCTAACGCTATAACATTAGTCTATTGGGTTGAAAGGTAGTGCTAGCACTACAACATCAACTTTTGGTGTTGCAGCACCAGACCTACTGTCTTATGTATCATTTTTTTTTTTTACCTTTTTTGCACCTCAAAATTTCTTTTTAACATAAAGTTATTAGTTACTTTAATCATGAAGTTATCAGTTACAATATAAGAATTTCAATATTTATAATTTTTTATATAAAAAAGTATTACAATGACAAATAAGTTAATGTTTTCTTTTAAAATTGGATGTCCAATTTGCAAATAAGTAAAAACATGTTTATTTTCTAAAGACAATGTCAAATGCAAAAAGATTTATGTTTAATTTCTTAGAATTATTTAGATTACTATAATTTCAAAAAAAATTTATTAGTTTCCTTCTTTCATGATCAAAATTTTTTTCTTTTCATATCATAAAAATTACATTGAAACATCTGCCAATTTCATTGGCTTATTTTCCAACATATTAGATTTATAGTATTGCTATTTATTTGATCAAAATCAACCAGCATCATCTGATCTCTGCCTTTATAAAGTTTAAAGCAATATATAAAGATGCATACATAAACGAGCTATTGCCGAAAATCCCATTGTATTACAAAAAAAGTTCATAAACATGAGTAAAAAGCCTTTAAATTAATTGTATGCATAAAATTGCTTGAATTGATAATTATTATAATCATTCCTTTCATTAACCACTAGTAGAATCTTCGTAAATACCTTGGCTGCCCTATAAACATCAAACAAATTGAGAAGAAAAAATAATTTGATCCATGAATAACATAGGTAATTTAATAATTATTTACTTATAAGTAATAGATAAAAAGTTTTTAGTACACAAGATGAAAAAGAATGAGAGTACTTGTATAAAAGGTTAAATTGCAATTACATTTGAATCATTTTATCTTTTCATACATGTCCTTTGATCATGACCTAGTTGTTTTCAAAGTTCGCATCTAGTTATTTTTTACCCTTATTGATATTCATGTCAGTTCTAATCATGTAGAATATGGTCTACCATTTTTAAGTGTCTACAATCTAGATCTGGTGATGACTGAGAGAACTAGGCTTCGACCGATAATCTTTATCAAGGATTGGATTAAACTAAAGTGCCTAAGTTTAAGAGTAATGTTCAATGGAATAATAATCTTTTACGTATAGCCAGCTGTCAAGGGCCAATCTTCCACATACAACCATTACATGGGTACAGTGAACTACATATATATGCCCTTTACCACATGTATATGTTCCTTTTTATCAAGTTAAACATCTTGTTTATTATTGCCTTGTTGCATTCTTATGCCATAAGATGCAAATATTACTTCAAATGTTTTTTCTTTTATCAAATGGGACAAAACCATGTATGTTGGCCTTTGCCAAATAACCTTGAACTTAATCATAAATTAAGGAGTGTATTGGTTTCTTTTTACCAATAAAGCCTCTTCTAGTTCTAAAAAAGCTAATTAGTCAATAAAATGTTAACTCCATGCATGCAATGACAAGTAAATTTCAAGCTCCTTTTAAGACACTATTGAATACTTCAAGTAAATTAGTTGTCGTTATTACATAGCACTGACCACCATCTTGTGCCAATGCCTATTGCCTCATGGGTATCTCATTTAACCATTTTCAAACTTTAGGATTAATCTTTCTATCTCTTTCATCATGGCATTACACTTTCACAATTCATGTACAATTTCAACTCTATAGACAAGCATTTTTAAGTGTTTATTATGAAACTTTTCATTGAAATTAATGCACATATGTTGCAAGGAAAATTGATGAGAAGCCCATAGTTTTTGGCATTTAGAGCTAGGCTTATTCACTACTACTTGGATACCATGATGATGATCAGATATCAAACAAATTCTTTTTTGTTGAGTGATATTTCTTTAATCTAAGTAAGAAACTACCTCAAATTATCAAAAGCTTCTTCCTTACCAATAGCAAATGCAAGTGGAAAGAGTTGATTATTGGCATTAACTCCCATTATAATAAGTATTTTACTTTTGTATCTTCTATACAAATGAATAGCATTAATACTTATAACTGGTCTATAGTACTTAAACCTTTTAATTCTAGGTAAAACTTTGTAATATTTGTCCTAATCACTAAAAATATTTATGGTGGCTTTTTATTTTACATGCTATATATTCTTATATGAAACGTCAAACGAGAATTTATCTTTAACTTTGGTGCTTAAAGTTGCAATTGTAATTGAAGGTTCAACTTTCACTTGGCTTTCAATCTCATGTGCTAATAAACTAGAGGTTAGTTGTAGGTAATCACGACTTAGCTTTGGTAGCCACATGTTTGAGGACCATCATATTGAGTAATCTCAAATAACTCATGACTTTTACTTTAATATGCACGAAGCCTTCATTTACATCCATTTTTTAGATGTCTTTTGCACTTCAAGGACCATTTTTTTTGTTTCCACCGCCTTATACATTTGTTGTCTCTTAATAAAGTACAATTGCATAGCTTTTTTTCAATTCTATCTTGGGAAATAAACCTTTCCTTAATTCAAGATTAGGATTCCAAGCAATAGTTTAGGTTTGTGGAGCCAAATTTCAAATAACAACCTCATCAACTCGATTAATATTTATGAATAATTGGTCTTAAGGTGGCACCTCTAAAGTGGTGGTATTATTTTAAGCTATCTTTTCTAAAAATTTGTCCTCGATTGGACTCTCAATAGCCATGTTCTTATCAGTATCTTCTACTTCTTCAAAGCCTTTTTGCTTGTCATGTTCCTCATTTTCTTCTTTTGAAACACTTTATTATCCACATTCATATCTCTAAACATATTATTAGTCTCAAAATAAACCAATTGTTCTACTACTATCATAATTACAATCGTATCTTTATTATGCTAGCTTGTAGTATGATAATCTAAAAATCCAAAAATATTGCGAATTACTGATACTTGCCTTTGCCTCTACATGGTAGATTTACTACTTTGTGGGAATGGATGGTTAGCATGGTGGGCATTAGCTTGATTTTGCAATGTTTCATTTTCTTGTGTTGGTATTTGAGCAAGAGAATCAAAACCCATAGATTGACTCTCACTTTCTATAGATTGAATGAAGATCAATTCCACTTTTAAATATAATTCAGCATTACTCATTGAAGAATGGATAAATGAAACTTCCAGCATGATGTCTACATTATCATCATCTATAATAGGCAAGTAAATAAATTTAATCAATTGATGGATGCATTATTGTTGGATATCGACTTACCAAATTTAACCTTGTTTTCTATCTATCAAATCCTATGATGCAATACACCTCATCTAACAACCTATTGAATTTCATTTTAGGCTTCAACCCAATTGCTTTCAAAAAAGGGCCATTATAACATAAAGACATGTGATCCTTTTAAAATGTTATCTTTCCAATAACAAAAGACTACAATTACTCTTTCAGACATGCCAACTAGCATTAAAACATTAAACAATAATTGTTTGTTTAATAATCATCAAGTTATGTAATGAATTATCATACGAAGCTAATAAGAGAAAAAGCTCAATATTCGAACAAGTTATTTATGACAGCACTAATAGTATGAAATTGTATAAAAGTTACATCAATGCAAATAAAACTTACATAATATCCTCATTAGAACAAAGCCACAATACAAATACGCTTACTCTTCATATTTAAATGCAAAATAAAGCCGGTATGAATAATTAAAATAATTTTTTTATTACAAAATATATAAAAACCCATGTCGTTGATTCCAAAACACTAACCAAACAATTTTTATAGACCCAAAAATAAAGCTAAAATTTATAGGTTTAACGAACCAAAACTATGAAGAAATCATGGAACACATTTTTCATAATATTTTAGAATTTTTTTTAGGTTTTTAAGTATTACATTGCATACTAAATATTGACTCCTATAATTAGATAGTGTCGGATTGCTTTCTACTTTATAATTAACTTGAAGACTAATTCAAATTATAAAATATGAAAATAACCTACACTTACATCAATTAAAAGAAATTCCAACTCAAAGTGACTTGAAGATGTAATTCAAATTAAAGAAGATAAAACTTTGTTCTGCATTAACATCAATTGAAAAAAAAATCCAACGCAAAGCTATTAAAAGAAAAAGTAAAACCTATAAAACTAGTAGTTACATGTACTTTAAGGGTTTACTTATTTAAGCTTACTACCTGTTTTTAAGGGAAAAAACCACTTTACCTACCAACGCCCTTACAAAGTATCAAAACAGAAAATTTACTTAGCAAAGTCATAAATTTCTATGCAATTGATCATAATGCTTTAAAGCAACAAATTCTTACCAGTTTAAGCCTTCAAGTATCAACACATAATCCATTATCATAAGTAGGTAAGATTTAATTCTAATTAAAAATCCTCATTCCTATTTAGCTTACAACAAAATACAGGGAATAAAGAAATGAACTAATCAACAAATAATCAGAGATTAAAAAAATTATTAACTTATAATTTTGATTCCTTTAATACAAGGTTAGATCATTTTATAGAGAGAAAACAATGCTTAGGGTTTAGAAATATAATTGGTAAATAAAAGCAAAAACTCTAGTACAATATTTCAATTCCTAAAAATCCTTATTTTTATTTTCTAAAAATTTGACATGGAGTTGACTTGCAATGACATGTCTTGAAATAGACGTTTAGGAAAATAAGTTTCAAACATCCTATTTTAAGGAATAAAGATTTTAAACTATCTTAGTCTAAGAAAAAACTCAAAATAGTAAGGGGTCGATCCCTCTTCAAATAGTAGTCAAATGGGGTTTCTAGGCAAGTCCCTTCACAGAAAGGATTGATCCATTCCTTTAAAATTGGTAAATTTTGTGAGAGGAAGGATCGATGCCTTTAATATGAGTTGGGCATTTTGGGCCTTAATTTGCAAAACTTGAGTGACCTTTGACATCCCAAATTATCTCGGTGGGTTTCTATAGCATTCCTAACGCAACAAAAGTTCTTTAAAGTGTAGAAAATTAACCAAAGACGAAAGTCAAAGTTAAAGAAGAACAATATTAAGGGATTTTAAGGGGTTAATTTTGGGGAAATTTATCATGACTAAAAAACCAAAGGGATTAAAATTAAATATGGGAGGGATAAAATTGAAAAATAAATAAATTTAATGCTAAGAAAATGACAAAAAGGGGAAAACTCTTAGTAGAGCCACTTTAGAGGAGGAAAATTGAAATAATAGAAAATATGAATAAATTTTTTTCAAATGAAGGAAAAATAATGGTATTTTTAGGAATTTAAATGGAACAGTACTAAGTTTGGCCATGCTCTTCTTTGGTCCTTAATTTAAGGAATATTGGCCAATAAAATGTTGAACTTTTATAAGTAAGACAATGTCCCAAGGATTGGAAAAGAAAAAGATGACCACCAAGGCCTTAAGGGATTGTGGCAGCACGGGCATAAAACTCTCCTTTATTTTTTTTCCACACTACACATACAAATTCTCCTATTCACTCTTTTCTCTCCTAAAAAATTCCAAAAAAAATTTTAAAAAAAAAAGCCACCAAGAAAAAAGAGGAAAAAACTCACCTTTCCATCTTACCTAGTTATACCATTCTTTATTGCTTGTTCTTTTATTTTTATTTTTCTTTTCCATGCATTCTAATGGCATGCATGAACATTTTCATGATTTGAATATAAAAATAATTTTTCTCATCCATTTTATACTTGTTTAATGCATATGAGGTTTATTGTTTTTGATTTGTCATGCATTTATACATATTCATTAATTGTTTGATGTTTTTCCATCAAGAAGAGGTGTAAACCATGATGATCTGGAGGACTTGGCCTTGAGATATTGGATAAGTTGAACCTTTGGTTTAAGCAACCATCTTGAGCCAATCTTATCTTGTTTTCTCAAAACTTTATTTTGAAAATGAGTTCCCAAGTTATGTGAGGTTTAGCCCAATTAATAAGCTTGAATCTCTTCATCTTTCATTTATTCTTTAAGCTTCATGAAACTTGGGAAAATAAGTTTGTTCTTGTTTGGATGTTGTGTTAAATGGGCTATAAAACCAACTTTCAAGTATTTTCTAGTTTAGAGTTTGTTTAAAGTTTGTTGGTTATCAACGTCTTAAGCTTTGGCTCAACTTTGAGCTATTGTTGAGGCTTAGTTTAGGATTCATTTTAGGATCTTTTAATCTTAATACGTTGACATTAGAGTGCCTAAAAGTCCCACTTAAAAGCCTCACCTAAGGTTGTCAAACATTCCATGAAACCAAAACTATCAACTCGCCTATTTTTACTTCATCATGATCCATGACCACATCTGTTTATAGCTAATTGTTTGGCCACTAGATAAATTGCTGGGTATTTACATGATTTTAGGACAAAACTTATCAATTTAGTTTTCTAACTATGTATCATACGCCTTTTTCTGAGTCTGTTTGGTTAGATAACAAAATAGGTTTATGCA
>JBBYHK010000006.1:20067816-20082041 GCA_038382065.1 Adansonia grandidieri | reverse complement strand
AAAAAAAATTACAAAAGTCATATGCATTCCCTAAAACTAATTTGATAATATAATGTAATCTATCTTTGGCCAGAAAAGGAATTATCCTTTCACTTCGGATACCAATGCAATTGTTTTGGTTTTTGGATCATTTTCTATTTCTTGTTTTTAATCTTGTTGTTATATTATGTGAATTATTTAACATTTGGGTTTTTATGTCAACTTATAATTTAGTTTAATATAATATTAAAATTTTAGTTTCAATATCACTTATCTGAATTCAATCTTAAGAAATATTAAATATTAAATATGAAACAATTAAAAAAGTTCAATTTAACTCAACTTTAATCGAATTAAATTCAAATCAAATTTCAAAACAATTTTAAGTTATATTGGTTTTTTTTTTTTAATTTTTAAAAGAAAGATTTGACTCAATTCTTCAAGTAGAAAATATAGATAAATATTTTTGAATCAAATGCTTAGGTAGTATATATGGTTCATATCTATTTTTTTATTCAATAGGTTTTATTATCCGTTTTGAAGTTTGAAACTAATCCTGTTTGAGATTTATTTCAATTGTTATCATCTCTAAAAAATAATAGTTTACCTATAATTGTTTTTACTATAATTTTATAATTATTTAATTACAATTAAAATTAACTTATAGTATAATAATTATAGTAATATGGCCACTATCTAAACAAGCAAACATCATTTTAAACAACATTTTATTTTATTTTTTACATTCAATTTTGGAATAGCAAGATTTTTTATAAAATTTACCAGTGAGGTTAAAGGGTATGTATATTTGATATATGAGTTTAAATTATATTAGGATAATTTTAAAAAATGACATTTTAGGCATCTAATAATAATAAATCACATCATATTTTTTAAGAAAATTCTAATTAATATCACACACTTTCAATCACTAAATCAACGTTAATTAATATTTTTAATCCCAATCATCTTTAAAAAATTTATTTATATTAATTCATTAAATAAAAAAGTAAATGACGTAGTTGTGTCAAAACATGAAACACTATTCCCTTTTTCTTCATCCTCAAAAGCTTTTTTTTTTTTTTCTTTTTTGAAAAGCAATTCTTTGCATATATCTATTTATAAATTCTATTTAAACAAATTTTTGTGAACGGAGGATACTTTTGTTTGATTTTTTTTTTTCATACCATTTTTTAATTAATGGGTTAAACAAATTAAAAACACTAGAGAAAGAAGAAGCAAGAATTCCTTGAAAAAATAAGGAATAACTCAAAGATATTAAAAAAAAAAAAGAAAAAAATTCTGATCATCTCAAAAAAAAAAATGTAAAGAACTAGAAAAAACCACGCTTTTTATGTTTGTTTTTATATATATTTAACAAGTTTATAATTTAATAAATTAGTAATAACCTTTTGTTTAATTATTATAAGTAATATTATTAACTAGAGTTAATTTGATACTAATAAATGTATAATATTTAATATAAACTTTTGATAAAATATGACATGACTTTATTTTAAATGAAATTTCAAAAAATCAATTTTTAAAATTAGTTATAATATAATTTAAATTTTTAATATATTAAATTTATAAATAATAAAATATGTGATAATATTTTAATTTTATATAATTTTTAAAAATTTTATTATTAATATATAAATAATAATTTTAAGATTTAATCTTCTCACGTCTCATAAATTTTATCGTATTTTCTTAAAATAAAAATAGGTCCAGAAGAGGGCACGAAGCCAAGATCCAAAGTTAAAGGACGATTATGGGGAAAAGTAATGATTGTTTAGCTAACAAGGCGACAGCAACGTCTTAGCTTTAGCCAGGGCGGCAATAATTGATTGATTGGTGGGATATTAAAAGTTTTGAGTAAGTTAAACGTACTTTTCTTTAAAAATATCATCAAAACTTGATAATTAGTGCGCTTTGTAGGCCCCACCACTAAAGTATAGCCGTGTAAGTCATTAACAACTCACTAATTGTTCTTAATTAATATTAAAAATTTGATTAAATTTAATATTATCAGTAAAAAGAATATCAATTTAATTAAAAAATTAAAAAAATACCATTTTTATTTAAAAATTTACGATACCTTTCTACTTCTACAATAAAAAATATTTGTAATTATTATTTTTATAATAAATAAGAAATATAAATGTCAGAAAGTAGAAAAAGAAAAGTTTGGGTATTTTTCTTGGAAGAAAGTAATTGTCTATGACAAGATATTAAAGGTTTTTTTTTTTGGTAGGAGTCATATGACACCAATGATTCAACTTTGGCTTCCCAAACGAAGGTTTAATGTGTGTCTCACAGGAAGGAGAAACACCCCTTGGAATAAAATCTTGGAAGATATATTTTGATGGTGCCTCTAATATCTTAAGGCATGGAATCAAGGCATATCACTCGAAGGAGATCATTATCCCTTTATTGTCAAATTAAACTTTGATTACACTGATAACATGGCTGAATACAAAGATTGTGTTATGGAATTGCGAGTTTCTATTGAAAGAAATATTAGATCCTTTTAAGTTTTTAGGGTTCAACATTGGTATTTTCAAACAAGGTGGGGAATAGGAAACTGTGATTAGAAATTGGTGCATTATTGGAGGCTAATATTGGATTCAATAGAAGGGTTTAAAGAGATAAATTTTTAACACTTGCCTCGATAAGAGAATCAAATAGGTGATGCTTTGACCACCCTGTAGGCAATGTTCAAAGTGAACAAAAAGACTAAGGTTATGCCTATATAGATGAGTATCTATGAGGCTCCAGCTCATTGTTAGAACTTAGAAAGAAAGATTGATGGTTAACTATGGTATTATGACATCATATGATATATCCAAGAACAACAATACCCAAATCAAGCTACAAAGAATGATAAGAGAACTCTCAAGAGGATGACCATGAATTTTATCTTGGATGAAGGGATCCTGTATAAGAAGAGTCAAGATCAAGTTTCTTAAGGTATGTAGATACCTCTGAAGCCAAAAAGATATCGGAAGAAGTCCACAAAGAAATTTGTGGAAAAACATGATAATGGACATAGAATGGCTAGGTAGGTTATGAGATTAGGTTATTGTTGGATATCAATACTGAATTGATAGTGTATAGATACGAAACATGTATATGCATATGAAGTTTGTCATATAGTATAGGTAAGTTGTTGTATTATGATATACAATATAAGTTTAATTTATCCGATTGATATTTAAGGTGAATGAAAAATTATTCTCATTATATTCACTTGAAAAAAAAATTTAATTATCATGACTGAGCTAAAAGACCAATTCAAAACCAAATTTATCTAATTAAGATAAGTTTAATATGCCATTCGGATTAAGATAAACTATTATCTTATCTGTACAATTAATACCATTCATTTTTCGAACATGTTAAACTATTTTGTATTCAATTATTAAACATACAAAACGGTTTGAAATGTGTTCAAATTCCTCTTAAATGCTTGGACAGTTTGTTTGCAACCGGGGCATAAAGAGTTTTAAAAGGTTAGTCTGTATTTGAAAGGAAAAAGTAGTAAAACAAGAAGATTCCTAGGGTCTATAGGTTCTAGGACTGAAGTTAATATTAGTTTTCTTTTCCAAGATATTTGGTTCCTTTGTCATCCAAAAGAGGAAAACAATTGTATTTTTTATTAGTTATTTTATTGTTTGAAAGTATTATTTATTGATAATCAAATTAAGAAGATTTAAAAAATTTATTGTAAAATTTATCAAACACATTTGTATAAATAATAAATATTTTAAGGTAAAAATTTATGAATATTGACTTGATCAAATATTATTTTTTATAATTTTTTTTGATCAAATTATTTTTATGTAATTTTTTTTATAATATTCTCATTAATCAAGATCAGTGTTGTTCAATGAGGTGTTGCTTTGCAATATTTAATTTAGACAAAATCCAACAACTTAAGATGTTTAATATATTGGTTATTCTGCAGTGTTCGTATTTTTTTTTACTGTTAAAATACTACTCTTTTTATCTATCGTATCTAGTTTAATAGTACCAATTTTCTTATACTGCAAAATTGATTCTATCTACTCTAGTTTTGATGTTCATATTCAATATTGATCTAGGAGTTTCGGGTTTTTTCAATACTGTATATTGATTGATTATATCCTGGGTATACGGCTGAGTCAAATTGCTCTAGAGATAAAGTTTGTTGTCATGATACTATTGGTGACCTGTTATTGACTACTTGTTTTATATATTTTTATATATATTCATTTTAGTCCTTGATGTTTGTTTTGTTCATTCATTGACTATTTTCTTTATTTAAATACGACAATGTTTGATCTAATAATTTACATTGTTTCTAAAATTTTGACAGGTGTATTTGTTTCCATTGGCCTCTGTATATGCTTTATATATTATTTTATTTATTGATTACATTAGATCATTTTTAATTGATTTGACATCGGTTGATTATATATATGATTCTTTATATATACATATATTTTATTTATTAGCTTTGGTGACTTTTTAGGACATTTACTCTACTGCTTCTTTATATATATATATATATATTTATATTTTCTTGCATGTGAGGTCTATATAATAGAAACTTTGAAATTTAGTTATATGATATACATTTTGTATATATATTTTTAATTGTGATTTGATGATTATTAAGTGGATATCCACGTTAAGATTTAGCATATTATTAATTTATTAAACTGTGTAATAGATAATTTGTTTTTAAAACAAGTGCTTTAAACATGACTTAGTTGATCCTGCTATCTTTGTATAATAGATAGTAGAATTGAGTATTGGTAATGCAAGTATGCAAGTCATGCTACGCATGAAGAAAAACTCGAGAAGTTCAATAGGGTGGACTTTAAGAGGTGGCAAACTTGACAACCCTTAATTTGGCCAAATTTTTAACTAAAGAGGCATTGGTTCTTGAAGAAAGGGAAACAGAGGTTACAACTGTAGCTTTGGTTAAAGCATGAAAGCTCTTGGACTTTCTATGAAAAACTACATCCTTTATGGTCTGAACGACTCGTTGGATAGCGTGTATAGTCCAATGAAGATAGCAAAAGAGTTGTGGAAGTCCTTGGACTAGAAATATAGAACTGACGATGCTGGTACAAAGAAATTTATGGTCAACAAATTTTTACAATTTAAAATGTTGGACTCCAAAACCTTGATTAGTCAAGTCTAGGAATTTCAGTTGATCCTCCATGAGATTCTGCCGAAGTAATAGTGTTAAGCAAGTCATTTCAAGTGGCTGTGTTGATTAAGAAACTATCACCTTCTTGGAATGATTTTAAGATTTATCTTAGGCATAAGCGAAAAGAGATGAGCTTAAAGATCTAATTGTTTGATTAAGAATTAAAAAAGATAATTGGGGTTCGGAGAACTAGGCTAGGGCTTAGAATATGAAAGCCAAAGCAAATATGGTAGAACATGTGAAGAAGACCAACAAAAGGAAACATGTTGGCTTGAGTTTTTCCTATGGGAGCGAAGGTGCGGCTGTCAAAAGGTTCATAGGAATTTCTTTGTTTGTAATAAGCATGGACATTATGCCAAAGATTGCCGTTAGAATTATGACAAGAACAAGAAAAAGAAAGCTCAAGCCAACTTAGTTGATGATAATAAAAGTGAACTTGTCGCCATGGTGTTGAAAGTAAACTTGGTAGAAAACCTGAAGATTTGGTGGGTTGATACCGGTGCTACATGCTGTGTATGTTTTGATAGGAAGAGTTTCAATAAGTACAAAGAAGCTTCTCCGAATGAGCAATTATTTATGGGAAACTCTTCAATCTGTAAAGTTCTCGGCCATGGAAAGGTGGTGTTGAAGATAACATCTGGAGAAGAACTAACCTTGAAACTTTGTTCATGTTCCTTAAATCCGTAAGAACTTAGTGTCGGGCTCACTATTCAGCAAAAATGAATTTAGGTTAGTTTTTGAATATGATAAGTTTGTACTTTCCAAATCTAGAATGTTTGTAGGAAAAGATTATCTCTGTAATAGGTTTTTTAGGCTCAATATCACGACTATTGTATCTAAGAACAAGTATGGTAATAAAGCAAGTTCTTCTTTAGCATACTTGTTTAAGTCTTCTAATCTATGGCATGGTAGATTAGGTTATGTAAACTTTAAGACCTTGCAAAAAATTAGTAATTTAGATTTGCTTCTGAAAATTTGGATTGATAAAATTATAAGTGCGAGACTTATGTCGAATCCAAATTTTCAAAAGCTTTTTTCAACTCAAAGAAAAATGGAGCAAACCTCTAGATTTAATTCACATAAATATCTGTGATCTAAAGTTTATGCAAACTAGAGGTGAAAAAAAGTATTTTATTACTTTTATCGATGATAGCACGAGATATTGTTACATTTATTTGCTATGAAGCAAAGATGAGGCCTTAGAAGCTTTTAAGCTCTTTGAAAATCAACTAAGCAAGAAAACTGAGGAGATAAGGAGTGATCAGGCTGGTGAATACGATTCATTGTTTAATGACTTTTATGCAAAAAATGGAATAATCTATAAAACTATCATTCTTTATTCAGCTCAAGGAAATGGTATTGCATAACGCAAGAACCATACATTGAAAGACATGATGAATGCTTTGTTGATTAGTTCAGGGTTACCTTAGAACTTGTGAGGGGAATCCATTTTAATAGCAAATTATATTTTAAATAAAATACCTCACAAGAAATCAGATAAGACACCATATGAGCTATGGAAGGGTTGAAAACCTTTTTATCATTACATGAAAGTGTAGTGGTGTCTTGCTAAGGTAACCTCTAACTAAAAAGGTCAAGATTGGACCTAAGACTGTAGATTATGTATTCATTGGATATGCAAATAATAGTGCGGCTTATTGGTTTCTTGTGTATAAGTCAAACATTCCTAACATTCATGTTAATATGGTCATTGAATCGAGGAATGTTTTTTTTTTTTCAAAATGTATTTCCATACAAGGAAACACAATGAAATAAGACTATTAAGATAACTCATGAAGACTCAAGTAGTGATCTACAAAAGGATGAGGAAGAATAAGTCGAACCTCGAAAGAGTAAACAGGCTAAAGTACCAACTACATACAGTCTAGATTTTCTGTTCGTTAGAAAATGAATCTCAGGCTTTTAAAAAGCCTATGTCATCTCTAAAAGCACCATTTTGGAAAAAGGTTGTTAACAGTGAAATAAAATCCATCATGCAAAATCATACATTGGAACTAGTGGATCTTTCTTATAGGCATAAGCCTTTAGGATCCAAATGGTTATTTAAGAAGAAGATGAAGGCAGATGGATCTATAAATAAGTATAAATCTTGACTTGCAATAGAAGGCTACAAGTAAAAGAGAAGGGCTTGATTATTTTGACACGTACTCACTAGTTACAAGAATAACATCCATTCGAATGTTAATAGTTGTAGTAGTTTTTAACGATCTCTAGATGCACCAAATAGATGTTAAAACAGCTTTCTTAAATGGAAATTTAGATGAAGAAATCTACATAAAACAACCTGAAAGGTTTAAGGTTTTGGGATAGGAAATGAAGGTGTGCAAGCTTGTTAAATCATTATATGGTTTAAAACAAGCACTAAAACAATAGCATCAGAAATTTGACACTATAATGTAGTCAAATGAGTTTCGTATTAATGAATGTGATAACTATGTATACATAAAGAATACACATAAAGGGTATGTCATTATTTGTTTGTATGTAGATGATATACTAATCATAGGTAATAATAATGAGGTAATTAGAGCTACCAAAGCATGGTTGACTAGTAATTTGACATAAAAGATATGAGTTTAGTGGAATGATTTTAGGAATTAAAATTTCTAAACACAAGATGGACTGGTATTGACACATGATCACTGTGTGAATAAGATCCTTGAAAAATTTAATAAGAATGATACCAATGTGGCTAAAACACCCGTAAATGTTAATGTACGTTTAATGATGAATACTAGTGATGCAACATCTCATTTAGAATATTTGCGAATAAATAGTGGTCTAATAAAAAAATCTATTCTTAAATTTTCTCTTGTTGGAAAAGAAACATGAGGAGTTGAGAGTAGTGGCCATATTCTTTCAAAGATAGGTGTGCATTAACACTGATTGCTTAAATAAGAATATAGTGCACGTAAAAAAGTGTCATCAAATAAAATGACCTATGAGTGACATTAAAAACTCTAAAACAAGACTCGTGTCATGGTTATATAGTGGCACTGATAAAGAACATGCATCTATATATTTCACGCATGATATAACAGGAATTGCTTAACAACTTATCTTAGACAACATCAGCAGGAAACTATGAAGCCTTTAGTTATGAATATTAAACCCAAAGGAAACATCCTTCAAGGAATAGATAAACCTTTTTAGAGGTTAAATTAAGCCCAATGTAGTTGGCATGGATAAATCCAATCAAATTAGCCTATAGTTAAGAAAACCTAACATAGCTGGTAAGATTTAGGTTAGTGAAAATGGCCCACAGATGAGAAGAAGCCCAATGTCGCTAGCAGGATTGAGTTTTGTGAAATTGGCTTAAAATTGAAAAGCTAAATATAGCTGGTATGATTAAATTCAGTGAAATTGGCATATAGTTGAAAAGCCTAACATAACTAGTAGGGATAAATCTAGTGAAATTGGGCCATAATTGAGATTAAGCTTGACATCATTAGATCAAGATAAGCCCATTGAAATGATGCCTTAGATTTCAAGGCTAATATAGATGGTTCAAGGCAAAACTAGCAAAGTTAGGCTTTTTTTTTAGCTTAACCTAGCTAGCTTAGAATAAGCCTAACGAGGTAGATATTTTGGAATTTTCAACCTAGCCTAGTTGTTTAAGACAACCTTATCGAAGTTAGCCTTTTTCAATCCAACGAGAGGTTTAAGACAAGCCTAGTGAAATTGGTGTTTTAGTTTTTACCTTACCTAACAGGTTCAAATTAAACCTAGCGAAGTTAGCTTTTCTTAATCCAATGTAGCTAGTTTAAACAAGCTTAGAGAAATTGGTGTTTTAGTTTTTTACCTAACTTAGCTTACGTAAGACAAGCCTAGCAGAGTTAGCCTTTTTACCCAACATAGTGAGTTCGAGACAAACCTACTAAAGTTGGTAGTCTTTTTTTTTTTTTTTTCTAAATTAGTTGGTTTAAGAGAAGCCTAGCAAATTTATCCTTTTTTTGACCTAACCTAGTAGGTGTAAAATAAACTTTGTGAAGTTAGCATTTTTGTTTTTACCTAACTAAACAAGTTCAGGATCAGACTAGCAAGGTTAGCACTTTGAGTTTTAGTCTAATATAACAAGGTTTAGGACAAGTTTAGTAAAACTAGTACATTGAAATTCAACTTGTTATTTTTAAAATTTGAAATTAAAAAATGTCTTTGTCATGAGCAAGCATTTCAAAAAATAATCCCTTTTTTAGTAAAGTTTTCTCATGTCTTGGATAAAATCGAGTTTATAGTCTTTGCTTAATTCTTAATTCTCAACAATAGCAAAGAGGGGCAATTATAGACATCTAATTTTGTTTAGGCCCGTAATTGACTTTTTCCCTAGTTGTCATAGGTTCATTGGTTACAAGTTCTAGCCTAGGTTTAGAAAAGGTTTAAAGGTATAAATTCAGTAGAAAGATAGCACTTGACTTAATCAAACAATTTGGAAGAAAGGCGCAAAAATTGGAAAATCAAGACCTGGATCATGGGAAATCGAATGAAGGGTAAAATTGGCTTGTTTATGCCTTTTGAAGAAAGTGGAATGCTTATGTCAAAAGAGGCTCAACTTAAAATTCGAATTTAAAGTAAACAGTTAAAAGTAAACTATATGACAAAAAATTGACTTTCAAATTTTGGAGCTTAAAAACTCAAAATTAGAAATTGATTGCACTACTATCAAATTAAGCATGAAGAGTAGGTTAAGAAAGTGCAATAAAGCTCATATCGTGAGGAAAACCTTAGAAAATTAATCTTCGAGTGCTTAATCTAAGGGCTTGAGAAAAAAAAAATTGTATTTTTCAAAAAGTGTTGTTAAGGGTTATTTTAGCTATGAGAAGACAAATTGGATTATTGAAAAAACACATTGTAACCAATTGGATTAAAAAAATAAATGGGCAAGATTGGTCACATATTTTCTCATGATTGAAATTATTGATCTATTTGTCTAAGATCATACATGCAATTTCTCTTTTAATTAAAAGAGCAATTGGGACATGATAGAAAAAGTGTTTTAAGGTTGTTAAAAGTTGTTAAAGTTTGTAAAGGGAAGTTAAGTAATTAATGGGCACCTATAAAGCTACTTATAGTTGAAAAATGGGAAATATGACAACCAAAACCTCTAGATAAAGAGGTAAATGGCACCACTTGGAAGGGAGGACATTCATTTTTAAAATTTTTGCTAAACACTTATTTTAAGAGCTCATTTTTGAGGAGAGGAAAAGAAAGGAAAATTGCCAGGAAGAGCTTAAAAAGTGTGAGTTCTTGCTCTTTTCTCTAGCAATTTCATGTTTGATCTTGATTTCTAGTTCAAATCATATTGCAATTTGATCTCAACCTTGCTTGATGAATTCAAGTGATGTGATCTTGATTTCTTGTTTAATGTTGCAATTTGATTTTAATCTTTCATGATGTATTTGTCAAAGGAGATTTGATTATGGTTTCTTGTTTCATTCATGAAGTAACTTGATTTTAATCTTTCTTGAAGGTTTCAACAATGTTTATTTGCTTATGATCTAGTACATCCTTCTTTGTTTGTGACCTTATTCATTTGCATGATTTGATCCATGATTAATGATGAAAATCAAGGATTAGGACTCTCTACTAGGTCAGCTATGTTAGCATTGATGATATTTTGCATTTATTTAATGATTTTGCTAATGTTTATGTGATTTGATCTAAGAGTTGGCGATTAATGATAAAATGTAATCATAGATCCTTTCGTGTTAGGTTTAGTTATGGTAAATGATGTACTAATCATGTTTTTTGCTTTGTTCATTGTTAGTGCTAAGTAAGATTAGCAGATGTTTGATAAAATGCTTATTTACACTTGCTTAAAACTCTTTTCCAAAAAATCCCCCAAGTATAGGTTGAGGTAGCTCAACTAATAAGTTAGCCTTTGCTTATATTTTTGTCATGATATTACTTCATAATCTTGTGGAAATTAATCCATATTGAGCTTAAATACATGTTGGCTATAGGCCATAATAAAAAGATCTCAAAATATTTCCAAATTGATTTTGAGTTTAACTACTAGTAGCCTTTTTTATGAGCTTCTAGTGTTGTAGTTAGGGAGTTGTTTAGGTAAGATTAGCAACGTTTAGGATGTTGTTCTTAGCTTCATTAAGGAAGCATTTGAATGCCTCATCGATGGTTAAGTGTGATTTTAAAAGGGGAAAGATGTGATTTAATAAGAAGTGAAGCATTCGGATGCCTTGCCTATAAGCTTAAGAGTTTCGGTTAGATGTTCTAGCTCATGTGAGTTTCTAGAGTGCCAATTCAATTGGCCTCAGACTAGGTTTATTAACATACTATACTACAGTGTCAAGAACCCTACACGTGGACATTTAGATGTCCAAAGATTAGCTTCGAAGTCAAATGTTGATCCATAACCCTAAAATTGCCCACCCTTTATTTTAATTACTATCATTTATGATTTGGTCTAGTTTTAAAAATGTTTTTCCATAGCAAATGGTTTTTTGGATATTTCTAAGATAAACGACATCAAGTTATCTTTTCAATGACATATCATATGCCCGATTTCGAGTTTGTTTAAATCAAAAATGAATTTTTTTCTTTTGTTGTATATATACCTTGTGTCCAGCGTCTAAAATATGTAGCGTCCCTATTTTGGCCCCTCAAGTATTTTCTAGATATTTGTAGATTAAACACCATTAATTTAGTTTCGTAAAATCATATCATATGCTTTATTCTGAGTTCATTTGAATAGGTAGTGAATTATTTTCCATTTGTTGCACCAATCTTCTATATCCTATGATCAAACTTGATTTTAGAAATATTTTCATTCCTAAGTTTTTGTTGGCTATTTTACACTATTTTTAAAAGAAACCTTATCAAATTACCTGTTCAATAGTGTCTCATTTGCAACATTTAGAGTACGTTTGAATAGGGAAATACTTTGGGAGGAACTGAAGGTGCAAGCTATCCTTTATTTTCAGCTAAGGGCACTTTTTCATGAATTTCATTCCGTTATTCTTGAGATATTGGAATACCTCAGAATATGTGTTGGCCGTGTCATCTTAGGATAGTCAGAATGCATTTACATATCGAGTCATAAGTCCCTCAAAGCTTATCATAAGTCTCCCAATTTCGTAAATCAATTTGAGCTCTGTTTCTAGATTTCTTTGATTTCATTTTCATCCTTTTCACTTTTTTCTCAAAAACTTTTAGACAATGCCTAGTATTTCAAGAAATAATTAATTTTTAACTAATTTCCTTTTATTTTATTTTCCAATGCTTTTTTTTTTAAATTCTTTGAAAAATAATTTTCCTTGTTTTTCAAACTTTGATTTTTACCAAAACTTTCATGCCTTAACCACCATTTGACTCTAAGTTTATCTCAGACTATTATTTGGTTACTTTTATAAGTACTCAAAGCATGCTGTGCCATATATCTCGAATCAAACTTTTTTACTATTCTTGCTTATGTTGAGGTATATGGTGGAATATATGAGCATGCATGAAAATTTCATTGTTGATTTTTAGGGTTAGGATCTTTTCCTTCTATTGGGAAAGATCTTGAGATTTATTCCTAATTTGAAAATATCCTTTTTCAACGGCCAATCCGAAAATTATATTTGAATGTACAAATTCTATGTTTTGCCAAAATTCGGGGAGCTTAGAAAATTTTTAGCAAATTTTGGAATATTCACTTTCAAATTCATTGCAGCATTTTTTGGGATTATGGCTAAATATTGAAGCTTAAAATCGAGAAATTTGAACTCAAGATAAGATAAGGTTAGTTGATACTGATTTTTGAGTATTGTGAGGGAGAGCTAATCCTTTCTCATGCATAACCATCTCCCATACCCAATTTTTTCTCTAGATTGCAAACACAAACTTTAAAATTAATTATGTTAAATAAATTTAAAAACTTTAAATGGATCAGTTTTAATAAGTTGCGATCACACGTGATCCAAAAAGATCGATAGAGATTATAATTTCCTAACTATTGCATAATAACTACATAGAAAAGTCAAAGTAATTTATTTCGATGACTGAGCCTTATCAAGATGAAAATTTTCCTGCTCTGATATGCTAGGGTTCGCATTCGAGCATGTTATAACAGTTCTACTTGAAGTATTTAGGATTTTGTTATATCTTAGAAACATATTAAAATTTTAAGAAAAATGTTCTACACGTCTCTATTTTAATTTTTCTTGTTTCAGTCTCTAATTTTCTAACAAGGCTTAATATAAACAGTTTAAAAATTTTAATGGAAGATATCAAAGGAAAAAAGAAACCGACGAAATCTAAAGTTTGAAAGAGTTGTAAACAAAGAAAAACAATTCTATATAGTGAGGCCAGGTAAGTTTCTATTTTTTTTTTCAAAATTGTCATGCAACTTTACTCGTTTGAACAAAGATTTAGTCTACATTTTTTGTGAACGTTCACCTTTTTCCTAGCGTAAATTTTAATGTTAATCGAAATGTTAAATCATTAGTTTGCTAAAATTATTTGATTACGTTCATTAGTTTTAAAGGTAATTACTGTAGCATGGAGGCCATAACCTATATTGACACTTAAAATGAAAGTATGTATATGCATCAAGAATATTGATTTATCTTTGTGGCTTACGTGAATATATTTGACAATTTAAGTTGGATTTTTTTAAAGATCATGATAGCCACACAAAATTGGTTTTTTTTTTAAAGTTTGAATTAATTTTGATATATATATATTTATATGATTGATCTAAATATCAAGAATAATGAATTTAAAAACATTTACCTCACTATATATTAAGGTGAGTTCCCTTGGTGGGTCAGTTTTTAAACGCTCAAAGCAAATAATATAGGCTTTTCGCAAGGACAATGTTTAAATATACATACATATTTAAACATAGTTAGTTTCTACATTGTCGAAATTAAAGTAATTCATACTATATCGATGGATGTATTATATTTGTTTTGATATTGATATATATATTTGTATCATATATTTTGATATATCATTATTAAATTTTAAATATTTTTAATTTATATATACAAAAATTATTTTTAAATAAAAAATTAATAAAATT
>JBBYHK010000006.1:20024117-20059713 GCA_038382065.1 Adansonia grandidieri | reverse complement strand
GTATGAATCATTAGCCTAACATATTTCAAGCATATCTATACATTAGCTTGCATCTTGTCATGAATCATTGTCATTTTTAGCTTCCATAATATTTTATTGTCAGAGTGTATAACATTTTCTTCATCTAGGCCACTAGTAAAGTTAGCATTTTGTGCCATCCCCTCGTATGTTCATTTTTTTCTCCTTGTCTAAATGCATGTTTGATGGCTATCAAAAATTGATTTCAAAACCTCCCCAAGCCAAGCATGTTAACCTCAACCAATGAGGATTAGCATTGACTTAGCATTTTCCTTTAACTTAGCAAACTATCTTGAGGAAAATTAAGTTTTCCAAATCTAGAATCTTGATTAAAGTAGCTCAAATCTTCTGATTTTGCAATGAAAATGGCCTTGCACTTGTTCCCAAAATGTTCATGCATTATTTTTGAGTCAAAACCTTAAGTGGTATGATCAATAAGCTGTTTCATCATCCCAAAATACTCCAGGGCTGTGCAAATAAGTTCTTATGTCACTCTTTCCCTTCAGTCATGGATGTTCGAATGTTGATGACTCGAGTTTAGACCTGTAAACATAAAGAAAATAAAAAATATCCTCTGCTTTACTTTGTTCCCTACTAGCAACAGCATTGTTACAAATTGAAAAATCACTTTATAATCCTAAATGATTTTTGTGAATTTTATAATATTTTTCTCTGAAAGTGTGTCAAAATACCTTTAAAATGAGGTCTTGTTCATCCTCGGATCAGTTCGGATGAAAGAGATATGATTTTTCAAACCTAGACTGTTAAGAATCCCTGGAGTGAACAAAATGCATTCTAGTTGGGCTCTTTAAGCCACCAAACAGTTTTTCCAAATCCATCCAGCCTAAAACGTTCATGAAATTCCCTTTCTGGAAAGGTATTATTTGCAATTTTTCAATACTAAATGAGTCTCAGATGATTTCTAAAATTTTGACATACCTTGTCCCTCATATGCTCTGCTAGCAGTGAAATTAATCTGAATTTGAAAATTTATTCCCTTGGAAAGTGACTTTTTAGGATATTGGGAATATTTTTAAGTGAACCCTTATCGAGTTACCTTTCTAACGGTATCTCGTCCACCCTTTAAAGCTTTCAAACCAATTTAGAATAAATTTGGGAAGCAGGATAGTGCGATGCGGTCCCCTATTTTCGGTTATGGTCAAAATTAAGTTGTTTTCCCGAATTTCATCTCGAGACATTTGAATGTCTCCGTATCACCCCGATCATACTCGAGAACATGCTTTGACCTCCCATAGGCTTGTGTCAAGGCATAGACATACTTTACATCTTTATATCCTCATTCACAATAATTTTTTTGCCAAAAGTTGCCAAAATGCTCACACATTTCCTAAATCACAAAGTTTTGTCAACTTAAGTTTTCTAACTTAGCTTCATTAAAAAAGCACCAGATATGCCACTTTCGAGATACTCTAACCCCGACCTTTTAAGGGGACACTCCAACCCCACTCTTCAAATTTGTCAAGATCTAAAAAAAATCCTCTTTTGTCAAAATTATTTGTCATCCACGGAGATGCTCCAACCCCACCTTTCCAAAGGGATACTTTAACCCTCTCTTTCAACTATAATTTTTTTCCTTCCTAGACTTTCATTAATAGGTTAAACAAATCTCGTTCAATCAAGAAACCTAGATGCATCTTGAAAATTGCCGATTTGATTATTCCTAAATAATCAATGCCAAATGCGAGATAAATTCCAATAGTCCATTCCTTTTCTTTATCATCGCATTGAATGATTAATGTTATGTTACTTCATTTGTTGCCTTACTAACGTGATTTCTTTGTGATGATTATTTGCATTCATGTTTTCAAATCATTTCAAATAAAACTGAAGGTAATATTCCACATGGATATCTCCCCAGTGCCTAAAGTGGAATATTCCATTTTCAAAGTAAAATCGAGAGGTCATTTTTATGGAAAATCTCTATATTTCCCATCTCTCCGGGGCATATATGAGATTAAATCTTTTTCATCAAAACCTAGATTTGTTTTTCTATAAGATTCATGCATTAAAAGAAGGTTATATCAAAATAGTGACAAGGTAAGATTGAAAGGATCAAAATCAAGATAAACATTTAGCTAGTAAGGCACCGATTTTGGGCATCGCGAAGATGTTCATACCTCATCATACGTAACCAACTGCCAAACCCAAACAATGAATCTTTGTACTATGTAGATACGATATCGATGTTTTGAGTTTCGTAACTCAAAACATAGGTTTTAATAGGCATCCAGTCATGCTTAGCCCGAAATGATAAGTGGTGACTTCAAGCATTAGCCATTTCATGATGGTCATCCAAGACCAATAAGATGAGTGATTTGTCTTATAGTCCTCTTCACTGTATCACAAGTTGAGAATCCATACTTTCTTGTTTTCATCACATCATGAAGGAAAAGTCTCAATCAAAAGGACATTTCTAAGTGAAAAAAATTTTTCAGTCATATGCACCCATAAATCCGCTAGAATCCACCCCAGGGTACATTGCGACAAGTATCCATTCAAAGAAAAAAATGAAATTATTATGAGAATATATATTTGTCTTTTTTAGGGATAAACTTTGATACTAAGGAAAATGTTAGATAGAAAAAATTTCCTCACAAAACCAATGCATCAATGTCGTGTATCCCAATGAGGAGGATGTACTTATGGTGTCCACTCTAGGATAGATTGGTGATTATTATGAGAATCCATGTTTATCTCATTTGATAGATGAGCTTTAACCCCAAGGAAAGTGGTAGAAAGAAAAGTTTTTCTTGAGAAACCAAAGCATGAATATCATGTATCCCAATGAGAAAAACAAGTTTATGGTGCCCAATGAGGGAAAGAGTAGAACTTATTATGAGAATTCATATTGGTCTCATTTAATGGATGAACATTGATACAAAGGAAAATGGTTAAAAGAAAACCTTATCTTCTAAATCTAATGCAACAATATGATGTATACTAATGAAGAGAAAGTATTTATGGTGCCCAATCACAAAAAACTTTGACAAAAAGGAAAATGGTGGAAAGAAAAGCTTTTCTTCTAAAACTAAATCTTTAATATTGGTTATCATAATGAAAATAATGAGTTTCTGGAGACAATCATGAAAAGAATGGAGATTACTATGAGAATCCATGTTTGTCGTATCGATAGATGAACTTTGACTTTAAGGAAAATGATGAAAAAAAAGGTTTTCTTATGACACTAAAGTGTTAGTATCATGTATCCCATAAGGAAAAGGTGTTTATGGTGTCCAATCATGGAAAGAATGAAGATTATTATGAGAATCCATGTTTGTGTCATCTTACAGACAAACTTTATCCCCAAGGGAAATGGTGGAAAGAAAAGCTTCAAAGGATCAATATCGTGTATCCCAATAAAGTTTGAATGTGTTTATGATGCCTAATCTTGGTAAGAATGAAGATTATTATAAGAATCCATGTTTGCCTCATTTGAAGGATGAATTTTGGTGGTGAAGAAAATAATGAAAATAATAGCTTTTCTCGTGAAGTCAAAGCATCAACATCATGTATCTTAATGAAGAGAACGTGTTCATGGTGTCTAATCACAGAAAGAATGGAGACTATTACGAGAATCAATGTTTGTCTCATTTGATGAATGAGCTTTGACTCCAAGGAAAATAGCTGAAAGAAAAGCTTTTCTTGAGAAACCAAAGCATCAATATCATGTATCCCATTGAGGAGAACATGTTTATGGTGCCTATTCAAGGGAGGAATTGAGTTTATTATGAGAATCCATATTTGTCTCATTTGATAGACAAATTTTGATACTAAGGAAAATGGTGGAACCCAATAGGGAATGTCTTTATGGTGCCCAATCACAGAAAGGATGGAAATTATTATAAGAATCCATGTTTGTCTCATTTTATGAATTAACTTTGATACTAGGAAAAATTATGGAAAGAAAAGCTTTTCCTATGAAACTAAAGCTTTAATATTATGTATAACAATGAGAAGAATGAGTAATTGGTGCCAATCATGAAAAGAATAGAGATTATTATGAGAATCCACATTTGCCTTATCTCATAAATGAACTTTGGCTATAAGGAAAATGGTAGAAAGAAAAGCTTTTTTGGTAAAACCAAAGCTTCACCATCATATATCACAATAAGGAGAACATGTTTCTAGTGCTAGTCATGAAAAAATGAAAATTATTATGAGAATCTATGTTTGTTTCACCTAATGGATAAACTTTGACTCTAAGAAAGCTGGTGGGAAAAAAAAGCTTCTCTTACAAAATGAAAGCATCAATATCATAGTGCCCAGTCATGGAAAGAATAAAGATCATTACAAGAATCCATGTTTATCTTATTTGACAGGTGAGCTTTGACTATAAGGAAAATGACAAAAAGAAAAGCTTTTCTTGAGAAACCATAGCATCAATCTCATGTATCCCAATAAAGAGAACATATTTGTGTGCTCAATCTAAGAAAGAATGGAAATTATTACGAGAATCCATGTTTGTCCTACTTAATGGATGAAATTTGACTGTAAGGACACTAATTAAAAGAAAAGCTTTTTTTGTAAAATAAAAGCATCAATATAATGTACCAATAAGGAAAATGTGTTAATGGTGCCAAATCATGGATAGAATGGAGATAATTATGAGAATCCATGTTTGTCTTATTTGATCGGTGAACTTTGACTCTGAGGAAAATGGTGAAGAAAAGGTTTTTCTTCAGAAACCAAACCATGAATCTCATGTATCCTAATGAGGAAAACATGTTTCTGGTGCCCAATCTAAGAAAGAATGGAGATTATTATGAGAATCCATATTTGACTTATTTGATGGACAAATTTTGATACCAAGAAAAATGGTCGAAAGAAAAGCTTATTTTCACTACAATGTCCTTGTTGAAGTGCATGGATAATTTGTTGGTTTGAGTGGTTATTCATGTTTGATATCTTCACTTAGTTTAGTTAATCATATGTTTGTTAAAATGCCTCTATAATGCTTGTAAAAATATGTTTTCAAAGAAAACCCCAAGTTAATTCTATATGAGCCTCAATCAATTAAGGTTAGCATGGATTTAATATTTTCAATAGATTGATCTCAAATCTTAGGATATATCAGGCACAAATGTTTGGAATCATTGCCTTATTAAGCCAAATATATTATGTTTATAATCCAAAATCAAAAATGCCTTAAAGTACTTGGTTTCAAGCCTATCATAAGTATTGGCATAAATAGCAGATGGTTCAACAACCTCCTCTACAGAAGCTGGATTGGTCCATTACTTCACTGCCATGGACCTCAGTGATTAGACATTCATATGTCCGACACCTTGACATGTGACCATAAAAGCCTTAAACTTTAGAAAAACCTTTGTTTTGGTACTAGCAGTATAGTGATCCCAAATTGAAAAATTATTTTTAGACTCTAAATGATTTTTCTAGAATTTTCTAGCATTTTTCCCTGAAAGGGATTCTAATTGCCTTTATAGCAATACCTTATTTGCCACCTTATTTGTGTATTCATCTTTAATGCAAGTTTTATTACATTTATTTATGCCTTATAAACTTGTTTCTCTCCTTGATGACAATTTGTATTCATGCTATCAAAAAAATTAAATTTCAATTAAACCTGAAGCAATGTTTTGCATCAGTATCCCTCTAACTCTCGATGTAGAGTATCTTCTTCTAAATTAATCCAGATTTCATTTTACCAAATCATCTATGTTTCTTTTCCCTCCTAGGTTGCACAGAGAGATATTACTTAAATTTTTATCATAAAATAGGATTTAATACTTAAAATTTTGCATTTATAAGAAGGGGATTAAACATAAATAATGACCACATGAAAAAATTGAGCAAAATCGAGACTTTGGTAATTGATGGCTAGATGGTACCATTTTGGGCATTGTAGGGGTGCTAGCCCTTCCATATGCATAACAGACTCTTAGACCCTTTTAAAATTAACTCTAGTATATGCAATCTATAAAATCAATGTTTTGAGTTACATAACTCAGAATCATTAGTTTTAATAGGTATCCGGTCATACCTAGCCCAAAATGATCGATGGCAACTCCAAGTCATGGTCATTTCGTAATGGCCATCCAAAATCGGTTAGATAAGTGATTTGTCTGACAGTCCTCCCTTGACTTTCACCTTATCATGACTAATCCAAATCCCAATCAAAGAATTAACTAAAAGTAAGCCTTTTCCCTTTACATTCCCTTTTTTTAAGTCATAGCATGTCATGCAAGGGGCATGTCACGATAGGTTGGCGACTTTGCTAGGGATTTTATTTAGAGAGTTAAGCCCATAACTAGCTAAATTTTATTAAATTATTGGTTTCCCTTGATTTTAGTCATTATTTATTTATAATCTCCTTTTTTCATCTTTTTTATACATAACATTTATTTGTCGTTACCCTCTATGTTTTTGTGTTTCTCGTAATTGCAAGGGTTCCTTCTTACTTAAAAAAATGAATACGATAGTTTCTTTAGAATGGTAATAAAGAGTAAAAAAAAAGGTTTCATTTCATTTTGGACAAACATTGTGCACTTACATCTACATTAAACTCTCAGCCATATGTTTCTTAGAAAGAGAATAACACCTTTATTCGGTTAAAGTGATCTAATTGTCTTTCATGATATCGTTTCTTGATCCATGGACTACTAATATCTTTTGGGGTAAAGTACCTATGCTTCCATGGTATTCTTTTTATCCATATAGGCATAGTAAAATACATCCACCAAATCAAACCTATTTCACTAAGCCTATGATAGGTCTAGGATTGAGGTGCTTTGGCTATCCTTATTGGATGGAGGAGTGATTTGGGAACCTTTTAGAATCAACTTAGCCCCATATAGTATAGCCATAAGAGCCAAAACCATGTCAGGCCACACCAAAGTGCTACTAGATCGACCGAGAGAATAAGACACTCAATGAGACACTTTTAACCTATTACTCATCTTTATCATTTACTTTATTGCGTAGATGATGAAAAACATCATCACCAATGCCCTGTCTCCTATCTTGGATCATGTAATCCATAGTAAAAATGCCATTATGGCATGCTGTTATGTTGTCTGATAGATGGCTAACACTTTTCCGTTTCTCCATAAGAGATAACATTTGAATGTTGTCACATAGTATCCTACTCGAGGCTAGTATCAGCTCCTAGTGAACAAAACCTATCTAGGTAAGTTGTTATGCTAGCTAATGAATGGCTTGAAGCCCATCAATCATTAGGCAATATTGAGTGAATGTTTATGTCCTTCATAAATCCTTAAAGGCACCATGCCATCTCATTTTCAGCAGACACCTGAATAACCCAACATGCTGTCCGATAGATGTCTTGAAATTAGCTTGTAACTATACAATGACGAGCGAATCAACACTGTCTCGAGCATTGATCTTCATTTGAGTCAGATACCTCTATCCCAGACATGTCAGTATTCTATCTAGATAAGTCTAGGTTTCATGAGCAAAATGACTATACTTATGCTTTTCCATGCTTACCTCGAGGCACTGTAATGCCGCCAGCCTTTTTATTATGTGATTTATTTCTTGTCCTTAATACATTACTAACTTAATGTTTGTTTTGTTGTTGTCATTGCTACAAGAATTATGTCATATCATATTAGGATAGTTGGTTCCAGGGGCAGTGTCCATAGACAAGTATCTTACCATGACATAACCACTAGCTAGAGGTTTCGAGGATCTTAAGATTATCAAGACTGAGTCAAAAAGGGAATAAAGATCCTAGAATAGGCTGAAATGGTTTTCAAGGAGTTCAATCTTCAAGAGTTAAGAGATGTGTGGAATAGTTAGGATGAGACTAATAAGGCAATCTTTGCAGAAGATTATGGGGATATTGCTCTATTGGTCTAAGTCAAAGATAACTTTAGATTGCGCTGTGATACAATTCTGGAATCCCACATATAGGACTTTCACATCCAACAGGCAAGATCTAGTCCTTGCTATAGAAGAGTATGTAGCTATGCTTAATATTAGAAGGGCCAAACTTGACAAAATTTACAACAAGTCAGCAAAACCTAACCCCTTCAGAATAAGTTGGCTAGTATCACATGGGCAGACTCACATCTAGTCAAATTGGGGAATAGTGTGTGCATCACATAGGATAGCTTAAAATCTACCATGAGTACTCAGTCAGATAAAAAAAAATTCGGGATGATTTCTTATTGGCAATCTATGGTCTGATCATTTTTGCAAGGGTTTTAGGACACATAAGGTTGTTGTGGTGGATATTTGCTCAAAGCTAAGTTATGACATTAATCCTACTTTTGCCATCTTAGTGGAGATTATCCGATCCTTAAATTTTAGGGATAAAAAAGGTAAGGCACACTTTATCGAATGCTCATAATGTTCTATATATGGCTTTTTAGTCATTTTTGGGGTAAAAATCATTACAGCTGTACATGCTGAACTTTAGTCCCCTCACCAAGTTCTTGGAAAAGGAGTGGCTGCAAGATACCCATAACTATCAATGGATTACAAAGTTTTGAGATTTAAATGATGATGAAGTGACTTGGATGATTCTAAATATCATTCTTGGCCCAATTGTGCACAAATACAATCCATTTCATTGGATGCCTTTTAAATGATTATAGGGAAGCATTAGTTACACCTTGCTTATGGCTTTACGACAATTTGATTGCTGATAAGAATAAAACATTGACTCTAGCTTGTGAAGATTGGATAGCTAGGCAGCTTAACAACACCTATTATGCCTACTAATGGAACCCCTCGCGTTTTGACAAATAACCCTCCGTAATTAAGATCCTAAAGCGTAAGTTTGTACAAAAAAGGACCTACTTTCTTTAAAGAAATTCATTAGTTACAAGAAGAAATGAGCCAATGGGAGCATCAGTGTCAAGTCAAGAGGGATAGACACATGACTTTGTTAAGATGAAAAATGCCATAAACAAAGATCTTTAGGACTTGGAGAAAGACTGCGTGGTACTTTAGAAGGCAAAGATAAATCAAGGAATTGGCAAATCACCAGCCAAATGGAAAGCTAAGCTTGTCTCTCTTGCCAATGACTTAGAGGCTTGGAAAAATCTAGTGGAGACCACTGCAGAAGAACTCACTAAGACTTATGCAATCATGGTGGTTTATAAAAGAGAAGCAAAAGCCTGGCAGCTCAACGACAAGTTCTTCAAGAGGGAAGGGTTGAGAATAAAGCTTTGGCTATAATGGTTCAGGAATTGGAGCATGCCTTTCAAGTCTAACAAGATTAGGTTTAGAGATAGTCAAGGTCTTTCAAAGAAATGCATTTAGTTTGATCTTGGTTAACCAATCTCGATCGAAGAATAGGGATAGTCTCCAAAACCTTATTGAGCAAATTCACATGATTTAAGCCAGCACAGACAAAATGGTTGAATTAGCCAGATCTGTGAAACAAGACTTCACTCCGACAGGAGATAATGGACAAAAACCATTGAACTTTTTAGAACTTATAATCGAATAATGTAATCACAGGCAATATTTTCAGATGATTATTTTCGAATTTTATGGCTACAATTAATGCTTAGATTGAATAGAAAATACTTACTCTAAAATTATTACCAAAATCTAACTATATCTTACATTTGCATACATGATTTAATTTGTTTAGTCATGTTGTTTCCCTTGATATAACATTATTACATGCATATTATTTCATCTCCATTCATGTATACAACATACTCATCGTATCACAATAAGTCTAATCCACCATCACTTTAAAGTGCAAGGGTCCTCAAAACATGAAATTGAACATCCAACATCAATACAATACTTATCTGCATCAAAAGGCAATCTAGAACAATCAGTATGCTCGTATCAAAAGGCTTAAAGTTTTACATCAAGAGGCTCTAGAGTAAATGCTTTATAAGGCTAACAAACTACAAAATCAAGTTGTTGAATTGATAATATGATTAGATGCTACCTTAAAGGATAAAGGGCAAGCAAGTACTGCTGATAAAGGTAAGAAACCAATCAATCCTAAGGTTAATCCAAATAGAGGGATTAAAGCCACTAATACTCTTGATAAGGCATCTCAAGAACAGCCACCCCTAATAGCCCTAATCCCACATGCTCAACCATTCATCTATATAAACCTTATGGCAACACCACTTCTAGCTCAGGGATATCATGGCACGAATATGGGATCATCACCAGCAAATCCTTTAGTTCTAGACCTCGATAAGTAAATAGAATAAGAAAAAACAATTGGTTTAAAGTGTGTCGAGGCTATTGAAAATGGAACCAAGTATAAACTATTGGAGAAACACCTTAGGGCTGTTAAGAAAGCGATAAGTTTAGAATTATGGATGCCAAATCTCTGGTTTTAAATCTTGTCATGCCACCCAAATTTAAACTATTGGATTCTGACAAATACAATAAGACCATAAACCCTATTGCACATATCCATATATACTATCAAAAAATGGTTGGGCATGAAGACAATGAGAAATTATTAGCTTAACTGGGGTAGCTATTCGTTGGTGTATAGAGCTTGCCCTAATCAAAATTTAGTCATGGGTGATTTGGTTTGAGCTTTCTTTGATCAGCATAAGCATGTATTCGATTAGGCTCCTGGTCATCTTTCTTTATTGAACATGGAAAAGAAAACTACCAAAAACTTTAGGCAATACGCCTAAAGGTGGTGAAAAGAGGTCACTCAGGTTTCACCTTCCACTAACTAAAAAAGAGATGATAGCCATGTTCTCCAACATTCTGCAAGCTCTTTACTATAAAAAGTTAGTGGGGAATGCTTTGAAGAATTTCACTAATATGGCGATATTCAGAAAGATGATTGACAATGCCATAAAGACTAGTAAGATGTCAGAAAGAGAATCCTTAAACTTTCCCAAAAAGTCTAACACTAAAGGCAAAGAGAAAAAGATGAATGCCATAAGTGAAAGCCCTACCAAGATCGCCCAGAATCCCTATTCAACACCAAACATGTATCTCCCCGACATGGCATATCTAGGTTTCGACCCATACATCCCAGTACCACAGTCAGTATATTCTACTGGATTCAATCCCATCATGAGTCTTTTATTAAAACCAAGTTAAAATTCTACTCAAAACACTTCATCTCACAACTAAAGTAACACTAAAGCACTAAAAAATCAATAAGCACCGTAAGAAAGAGAGAATTTTTATTTGTTTTCCTATTCGTATAAGGACTTATATGCTCACTCACTGGTAAGTCAATTGGTAGCTCCAGTGTTTATAACTCCAAGGTTGCCTCCTTATCCTAAATATTATGATGAGAATACCTATCACGAATACCATGCTAGAGCACAAAGTCATAGCAACAAAAATTGCATTGCCTTTAAGAGAAACATTTAAGGCCTACTCAAAAGAGATGTGATCAAAATTGAGCAAATGGTAATGCTTAATATTAGAGCTAATCCACTCTCGAACCACATAAAATTGAGACTAAATGCCCTGATTGATTGAAAGCATTATTGGGTGTCAGAGAAGTTAAAACACCAATAAGTAGTGTGCAAAAGGCACTCATAAAAGTTGGGTCACTGTTAGGGGGTCGATCTCAAGATGAAGAGCTTGCCAGGTCCTATTGTTACCATTATGGATAAAGAACACACTTTACAACACTATTCAAAAATCTTAAAATTGGTCCAAGGGATGATAAACCATTTAGAAATTAAGTTCTATGAAAAATGGGAGGAATACATGGATGTTTTTATTAATGCTACAAAAAAGGATAGAAAGGTCCCCCTCTATGTAGTCTAAAGACCATTGATCCTGTTTACCAATCAGCGAGATACCAAAATAATGCCTATGCAGCCTATGCTGAGAATGATCTTCCAGCTCCCGTCTTCTTTCTCTTATATAGAGGACAAAGTAGTGTCATGGAAATATAAAAGCAGAGTAGTGATGGCTATGGAGTCTAGCCAACAAACAGTCATCGTTGACCTCACAGGACTAAGCCATCAACTTATAGTGGCAGATGCGATGCCCCAACTGCACCTGAAGTTAAAGTCAACAAAAAAAATGTTCCTTTAACAATTTAAACACAAGAGGCAATGAGAAAACAATCAAATTCAAAAGCAGTCAAAGAATCAATAAGCGAGGAAGAGGCTACAAAATTTTTTAAATTTATCAAGCACAATGAATATAGTTTAATTAGCTAAATAAACAACCCACTAAGATATTTATGTTGTCATTGCTCTTAAGTTTCAAAGTTCGTAGAAAAGCTCTACTCAACATCTTAAGAAGCTTATGTCCAACCTGACATTTCAATAGGCTAATTGGATTGCTTAGTGAGCAATATTACTGCAGACAATTACATATCTTTCAGTGATGATGAAATACCCCATAGAGGTAAGAGGAATTACAAAGCTCTCCACATCACCATCTATTATAAGGGAAGTATGCTACCAAAGTTCTCATCGACAATAGGTTAGCCTTAAACATAATACCCCTGACATGCTTCAGCAAACTTTCAATTGACACTTCCCATATCAAGCATAGCTTTTCAATGGTGTGAGCATTTGATTAAACATGTAGAGAACTTGTTAGGAACATTACTACCCCATTCCAGATAAGCCATGCACGTACAAAGTAGATTTTCATGAGATGGAAATTACACCATCATACAATTGCCTATTGGGAAGACCTTGGATCCACTCCACAGGGGTAGTACTATTTTCATTACACTAGAAGTTAAAATTTGTCATAGAAAACAAAGTTGTCAGTGTCACTGGTGAGAAAGATATTATGGCTACCACTTCCATAGATGCCCCTTATATTAAGCCTAATGAGAGTATATCGAAATCCTCTTTCAATCATTTGAGTTTGTTAATGCCACCTATTTCAAAGAAGGTTTGCTCATGGTTGAGGCTCATCTATTAAAAAGCACTTACATGAGTCTCCAATTGACCATCGGTAAAATTGCCCAGGCTGAAAGGGACTAGGAAAGCATCTACAAAGGATCCTTAAAGCTTTAAAACTTACCCATCAAATAGATAAGAGAGGCTTGGGATTCAAGCCTAATCCCCTTTAACATAAGAAATAAGATAAGAAAGCACAAAAAAAAAAAGAATAACCCATCTAAAGGGTTAAGATCTGGAATATGAGCCAATGGTGCTGCCACCGTTACAAGAAAGTTTTCTTTTAGAAGGACAGGTCAATTCGAATCAAGGAAGAAGCACTAACTCTGGCAACGTAATGGTTATTTTGAGTAAAGCATTTAAAGACTATTTTATCAGCGCAGTCGATGAGCTAGGAACTTTAATAATGAACCATGAGACTGGTTTATGCACTCCAAGATTCATTCTAAGCATTTGGACTAAAACAAAGATTCTCATACTGTTTGGATCTAATTCAAAGTTATACTATGAACTAAACATACATACTTTTGCCTAAGAGCATGACAGGATCCTTCATACAGAGACTTTTATCAAGCATTATTAATAAAAATGACTAAGCTTTTTGCATTCCAGCTCTTATATCCATCCTCATATTTTTTGTCAAATCCTTAGACTTTCTTTCTTTTCTTTGTATATTTTTTTGCCTATATTGTTTTTCTTTATGGTTTTAAGCACCCGGATGAAACATAAGTGCTTATACTTAGATTCTGAAATTCAATTTTGAGCAACCAATCTACACTAGTAAGGTCAAACCTAAAGGTGATTCTAAGGAAAGCACCATGTTACCTGATTTATTGAGACTAATTGAATAAGAAAAGAAACAAATCTTGCCCTATGAAGAGCTTATTAAAACCATGAATCTTAAGACAAAGGAAGTTCAAAAAAAGGTCAACATAGGAACCTCTATAAACCTATCAATGAGAACCAAATTGATTAACCTTCTCCAAGAATACTGATATGTATTCATCTGGTCCTACTAAGACATGCCTAGGCTAATACTGATAGTAGTTCAGAAACTCCCCCTTAAAACTCAAGTGCAAGCCCGTACAACAAAATTTAGAATGAAACCAAAAATGCTTTTGAATATTAAAAAAGTAAAAAAAAAAAATTGTTTGATGCAAGATTTCTCAAAGTAGCTAACTATCCTAAATGGATATCCAACATTGTCCTAGTCCCTAAAAAGGATGGTAAGGTGCAAATGTCCATAGACTACAGGGATTTAAACCAAGCTAGCCCTAAAGACAATTTTATTTTGCCTCACATCGATACCCTAGAAGACAATACTGCCAAAAATTTCTTATTTTGCTTCATGATAGATTTTTGAGCTACAATTAGATTAAAGTGGCACCTGAAGACATGGAGAAAACCATCTTCGTGACCATGTAGGCTACTTTCTTCTACAAGGTTATGCCTTTCAGACTCAAAAATGGCATAGCAACTTACCATAGGGCAATGGTGGCATTATTCCATAACCTCATGGACAAAGAAATAAAGGACTATGTGAATGATATAATTGCCAAATCCTCAAAAGAGATTGAGCATGTTGCCAACCTCAGCAAAATTTTCAAATAGCTGCATAAATATCAACTCAAACTAGATCCAACTAAGTGCACCTTCAATGTTACCTCCAGTAAGCTATTAAGCTTTATTGTGAGTAAATGAGGAATTGAGGTCAATCTCGAGAAGGTAAAGGCTATCAAAACCTTCCACCACTTTATACCCAAAAGAAGGTAAGAACTTTCCTCGAGAGACTAAACCATATAACCAGATTCATATCCTAGCATAACCAATAAATGTGATCTGATCTTCTAACCATTTCGAAAATAGAACCCTAGTGAATGGAATGATGAAAGCCAATAAGCTTTTGACAAGGTCAAGTGTTACTTATGGAGTCCACTAATGCTTGTACTATCGATACTCTTTCAACCAATAATGTTATACTTGTTAGTTTTCAACAAATCTATCAGCTATATGTTGGGTAAGCATGACTAGTCAGAAAAAAAGAATAAGCTATCTACTATCTAAGCAAGAAACTCATTGAGTATGAAAGCAATTAATTTGCAATTAAGATGTTATGTTATGCTCTAGCTTGGATGGCTTGGAGGTTAAGGCAATACATGTTATATCACACCACATGGCTGATTACCAAACTGGATCATATCAAATATTTGTTTGAGGCTCCTGCTTTGTCAAAAAAGTTTGCTTGGTGGCAAGTCTTGCTCTCCAAATATGATATTATTTATATAAGCCAGAAAGCCATTAAAGGTAGCATGATGACTAAGTTCTTAGCAAGTCGAGCCAAAGAGGACTATGAACCATCAGATTTTGAATTCCCATATGAGGATCTAATGTGCATATCCAAAGTAGAGAATGGTATTGATTGTAGCCAAACTTAGAAAATGTATTTCTATAAAGCCTTAAACGTATTAAGGAAAAAAAAATTAAGGCTATTTTGATCTCACAAAAAGGATATTATTATCCTTTCATTGTTAGATTGAACTTTGACTATACTAATAACATAGCCAAAGATGAGGCATGTGTGTTAGGGCTTCGAGTGACCATTGAAAAGGGATCAGAGCTTTACGAATGTATGGGGACTCTACCCTAGTAATCTATCAACTCTGGAAAGAATAAAAAACCTAAGATGTTAAGCTAATCCAATATGAAGGCTAAACAATGAACAAAAACAATAATTTGATGAATTCAGCTTTTAACATTTACCTCAAAGGATAACTAAGTGGCTGATGCTCTGGCAACCCTAACTTCTATGTTTAAAGTAACTCATGAGTCAGAGCTTACACCCATCTAGATAAGTATTTATGAAGCTCTCATATATTGCCATAGCATAAAAGAAGAATATGATGGTCTACTGTAGAACCATGACATTCTTTAGTACATTCGAGACCAATAATACCTAAAACATGTTACAAAAACTAGTAAGTGAACTATCCAAAGAAGTCTATAAGTTTTGTTTTGGATGGTGAAGTCCTATATAAGAAAAATTAGGATCAAACATTACTCCGATGTGTGGATGCTCTTAAAGCTAAGAGAATTTTAGAGGAGGTCTATGAAGGAAATTTATGGTACAATACTAACGGACACAGAATGGCAAAGCAAGTCATGAGGTCTGGCTATTACTAGTTAACACCCAAAAAAGACTATATTAACTATGCTTGAAAATACCATATGTGCCAAATCTATGCAGACAAAATCCATATCCTACATTTACCCGTGCATATCATGATAACTCCATAGCCTTTCTGTATATGGGGCATAGATATGACTGGACCCATCATTCCTAAAGCTTTGAATAGGCATCGTTTTATTTTGGTTATCATTGATTATTCCACTAAATGGGTAAAAGCAACCTCATATTCTAACATCACCAGATTTGTTGAGTGCAAGTTTGAGAAACGACACATCATCTATCGATATGGACTCCTTAAATAGATCATCATGGATAATGCAAGCAACTTGAACCAAAATGATAGAAGAATTTGCTCTTAGTTCAAGATCAAGCACCATATTTCAGTGCTATACCATCTAAAAATGAATAAGGTTGTTGAATTAGCCAATAAAAACATTAAGAAAAAAGTAAAAAATGGTTAAAACTTATAAAGATTGGCACAAGAAGTTGCCCTTTGCACTGCATGCCTATCACATAGCAATTCAGACTTCCACTAGAGCTACCCAGTTCTCCCTAATCTATAGGTTAGAGGTAGTCTTGCCTGTCAAAGTTGAAATCCTTTCACTCAAGATATTGATAGAATCACAGCTTCAAAAGCTGAGTGGGTCAAGAACCAATATGAGCAACTTAACCTCATCAACAAAAAAAGGGTGAAAACCATATGTCATGGACAGATGTTTCAGAAACATATCATAACAAAAAATCCTTCCTTATTAGTTTCGAGAAAAATAGTTAGTTCTCAAAAAGATCTTCCACATTCATAAAGATATTCAAGGAAAATAGACCCCAAAGTGGGAAGATCCCTATATGGTTAAGTAAGCTTTCTTTGATCAAGCATTGATTTTAACTAAGATGGATGACAATGACTTGCCTAACCCTATCAACTTTAATTCTATCAAGAAGTATTACACCTGAAAAGGCCTTTCGATTGGAAACCTATTAAGGCATCCTCATCCCTAAAAAAAAAAAAACCTTGGATAAGAACTGAAAGTGGTATCTAAGGAAGTAAATTTGCTTAAGTTGAAAACCTGGATGGGTAGCTTAAGTAACCAATTCTTACCCTTGTCTGAACCTAATCAAGACCAACACTAAAGTAACAAAAACATCCTCTGTCAAAATTTCAAATTTTGGCCTAACTTACATATCCTATCTTAAGCCTCCCAAACCTGCTTTTACTCGACCCCAAAAGAAAAAAGGTGAGTCTACCTTAGCTGAGGGTAATTACCTAGGGCAATCTAAAAGGTTCCTTCAAGAGCGGGTATCACCAAAAGAGTTAGTCATTTAAAAGTAGTCACTAAAAGTATTTAACCAAAGACTCATTTCATTAGCATCAAAAAAGATCAATTACCTAAAAAAGTTAATCTTCAACTTTCTTTGTATATCCAGAATGTTCAATAAATTGTATTTCCTTTTCTTCCATAAATGAAATACAACCATTTCATTCTCTGAATCTTTTTTCTCATACTTGTATACCATATTGTGTCATGATTGTCATATAATTGACAATGCTTGATAAATTATACAAAATTAATAATAGGATTTCATAGTATTACTTTAAAGAAGATGAAATTTTATAGGAAAATCTTCTTAGGTTCAAGAAGCCAAGAATGGATTATAGAACCACAACTAGACTTACCCTATAGAGTTTTCTCATATTGAAAATGTGGTTAAAGATTTCCTCCAATAAACCTTCACCAAAAAGCCAAACCTATGATCCTTGACCCCTGCCATCAAACCATGTTACTATCAGTTAGTTTAGACTATCAGATGCACCGTTTCAGACATGCCAAGAACCAGCTTGCCAAGTCTATTAACTAACCTTGATGAATGAACCCTTAGCACAAGCCAATTAAACTTAAGAACTTTTCTATGCATCATGGGCCCCCTCAACCTACAAAAATGAGCTCAACCATTTGAAAAAGAAATTTTTGAACATTGAAAGGAAAGTTAGTGAACTTTATAGCAAAAGACATCCAATGAAACTCAAAGATGTGATTCAAAACTACAAAGCTAATTACCAAATTAGATTTTTAAATCATCACACCAGCATCATCCAAGCATGTATTTACACCTTTATACATCATACATGAAACTACTTTCCACCTTTCAAGTATGAACTCCTACCTTTAAAAGTCCTAAGCAAACTCAAAACTACATGTGCCAATTATTGTCTCTAAAAACCTTAGAAACCCCAGGTAAGCTCCCTAAACTCAATGTACCTTAATCCACAAAGAGCTGAATGCCTACCTAGCTTAGTCCATAAAAAGCTGAATGCCTACCTAGCTTAGTCCAAAAAACGTTAGATGCCTACTTACCTCAGTCCACAAAGAGCTAGACTTCTAAAGTCTATAAAGAGCCAAATGCCTATAGTCCATAAAGAGCTGGATGTCTACCAAACTTAATACATAAAAAGCTGGACACCTACCTACCTCAGTCCACAAAGAGCTTGATGCCAACCTACCTCAGTCCACAAAGGGCTGGATACCTACCTGCCTTAGTCCACAAGAGTTGGACGCCTGTCAAGTTAGTCCATAAAAAGTTAGGTGCTTACCTTCCTATTCCATAAAAAGCGATATGCCTATCGAGTCAAAACCTACACTACCTGAAGCTTGTTTGGGGTTTAAACCAAAAAGACTACAAACCTAGTAGAAAGGTCAAACTTTATAGAACTTATTAAAATTTTCTTATCAATCAGAACCACTGCCAAAATATTCTTTCTATCTTAGCGTAATACTAATTAAATCTCCATTTCTTATAGGTACATAGGAAGTAATGTGACACCTCAGGCAAAATAATATCTATTTATCTTTGCCCTATTCTTGGTCCTTAGCAATGGCCAAAAAGGGGTAGCTATAGACACTTTATTTATCAAGGCCAGCATTCGATGTATCATAAGTCATCGTCAGAGGCACTAGCAAGGTTGTTCGAAGAAGCGCAAGTTAATTTCCCACTATTTTCGACTAAGGCAATGAGTTTGAAGAGTCAAAGGTAAGAAAAATTCTCTATTTTTATATGTATTCTTGATACATCAGTGTGAAATATCGATACAAGGCTCCACGTTCTATAAATGCCAAAATTTTGCCATTTATATTGATACCAATAAGCATAGTATCGATACTTGATCAGTCGTATCGATGCAAAAGGACTTAGTATCGATATAAGATTGTTTAAAGCAAAAAAAAATGATTTTGCGTTGAGTTACATCAACACAAGGCATGAAGTATTAATACATAGAAAACTATTGAGCCTGGTATAGATACAATGCTCATTGTATTGAGACTAGGAGCCAAAATTATAGGAAATATTAATACAAAACCCATGGTATTGATTTCTAGAAGCCTATGGTATTGATACAGAGCTCCTTATATCGATACAATAAGACAAAATCCATCTATTTCAGTCTAAAATCACCAAAAATTAGCCATAACTTCACATAAATCACGTGGATTTCATTTTTCGGGTTTAAACATTAGATTGACATATTTTAGAAAGATCTGTTAAGCTTGGCATAAAGTCATTTCATGAGAAAATATGATTTAATGAAAGATAAAATTGTGATTACTCATTTGATCAACTAATGCATAGTTTTCTTTGCCTACAAGAATCGAGATTAACTAATCAAATGCTTAAAGGTTTTGTAAATACCATATGTCATCATATTATATATGCCAAAAGTCCTATATGCCCTCTTTTACTTGGTCAGTTTAATGGCTAAAATCCGTTACTATATACTCCAATTTTCTTTCTCAACTGAAAGGGAGAACAATTTACATCAGCCACCAAAAAGAAACTTTAAGCTCTCCTAAGAGCTCCATTTGCATAGCTCTTTTTCCACTCTTCCATAATCCCTTCCAAACCTCTCATTTCCCTCATCTCTACCTTAAAAACTATCCTTTGTAACCACCATTACCAAAAATTCTTTCTTTTCATTCTTTTCTTGTTAATCCATAGTGATGAAAAAGAAGAATGTGAACTAGAAGTTTATGGATTACCGTTTAAGGATATAGCAAGAGTTTAAGCTTTTATTATGGTATATTTTAATCTTTTCATCCTTTCATTTCATTTTTCTTCATCATCATCATCATTATCATCTTAGTGAACCTCTTTATTTCCATAACCCTATTAAGGCTTTCATGCATTATTGTGGCTTTGTTTGTTGTAGCTTTAAGATTTTGATGATTTTCTTTAATGAACTAGAATTCCATATTTCTTTTTGACATTAAAAGATCCCCTCAGCATGCATTTTTGCTAGGTTTCTCTTCATCTCAACATGCGTATTTCTTGTGTAATTGCTTAGCGTAGCACATTTTGATCTTGACCATAACTTATGATGCACTTTCACTATGATTTCCTTGTTGAAGTGCATGAATAGTTTGCTATTTTGAATGGTTATTCATGTTTGATATCTTCACATAGTTTAATTCATCATATGTTTGTTAACATGCCTCTATGATGCTAGTAAAAATCCATTTTCAAAGAAAACCCTAAGTTAAATCTATACTAATCAATAAGATTAACATGGATTTAATGTTTTCAATATATTTGTTCTCTAATTTTAGGGATATATCGAGCAAAAATGTTTATAATCATGGCCTCGTTAGGCCAAATAAATTTTTTTTAGAATCCAAAATCAAAAATGCTTTCAAGTATTTAATTTAAGCCTTGTTTCAAGCCTATCATAACTATTGGCATGGATAGCGAAGGTTCGATGGCCTACTCTATGGGAGTTAGGTTGGTCCATTACTTAACTGCCATGGACCTTAGTGATTAGACATTCATATTTCCTACACCTTAACATGTGACCATAAAAGCCTTAAACTCGAGGAAAACCCTTGTTTCAGTACTGGCAATATAACGATCCCAATTCAAAAGACTACTTTTGAATTCCAAATGATTTTTTTAGAATTTTCTATCATTTTTCCATGAAAGGGATTTGAATACCTTTACAACAATACTTTATTTGCCTTTAAATCATTCTGGATGTGGAAGTTATAATTTGCTATCCAAAACCCTAAAAATCAATGATTCATTTTTTGTTTGGGTGATTCTGACCTATCGAATAACTTTTGTCGATTTTTAAATATTTGTCCCAAAATTTCATAAAACTTTCTTTCCAAAAAAGTATTGTTTGTGATTTAATGATCCCAATTGAGTTTGGGACAATTTTCTAAAGTTTATAGCCCCTTTCCTCTACAATTGCTATCAACACTTAAACTTGATTTCAAAAATTAAGTTTGCCTAGAAAGCAATTTTCTAGAATTTTTTGAATATTTTTACATTAATCATTATCACGTTACATTTCCAACGGTACCTCATTTGCCATGGAAACCACTGGACCAAACCGGAATAAATTTAAGAAAATGGATAGTGCGATGCTATCCCCTATTTTTACTTAAGAAAATTCACTTGGATTTTCTCGAACCATCTTTTTTAGCCATTTGAAAGATTTGAAATACATTAAATGGTTCCCTCATGGTGTCATGAGTCACAACGTAAGTCTTTTTAGACTTAGATCAAAACCCAAAAACATTTTTAAAATTAATTTTCCTTTCTATTTTAAAAAAATTGATTTTCAATTTTGAAATCTAATTTCTTCAAAATATCAAAAATTTTGATTTTTTAAAAACCATTCCAAATCTCAATTTTTGAAGGGATATTCTAATCTCGTTTTTTTAAAAGGATACTCCAACCCTCTTTTTTCAAGGAATCCTACAACCAGATTTTTTTCGGGAGAATACTTCAACCTCACTTTTTGAAACTTCATTAAAATCTAAGTTTTCTCTTCCCAAAGTTCTCCATACTTTTTCTTATCAACCTTTTTATGCCTAAGACAGCCATTGAATCTAAACAATTCTTAAAATTTCCAATTTAATTATTCCTCAATAATTGAGGTCAATTACAAGACATATCCCAATTGTCCCTTTTTTTTCTTATTCTCATGTATTCATTTTTAGTGCAGCTTTTATTACATTTCTTTATGTCTTACTAACCCGTTTCTCTTCTTGATGATAGTTTGCATTCATAATTTCAAAAAAAAAATTAAATTTTGTTAAATTGAAGGTAATATTTTGCATCAGTATCCTTCTAGTGCTCGATGTAGAGTATCCTCTTCTAAATCAATATGGATTTCATTCTATCGAATCCTCTATGTTTTTCCTCCCTCTTAGGTTGCATAAACAGATATTAATTAAACTTTTATCATAAAAACATAGACTTAATATTTAAAAATTTGTATTTATAAGAAAGAGATTACAAATGAATAATAACCACATGAAAAAACGAAGGAAAATCGAGACTTCAATAATTTATGGCTAGATAATACTAATTTTAGGCATCGTGAGGTTTTTAATCCTTATCCATGTGTAATCGACTCTCGAACCCTTCTAAAACCATTTTAATCTGATTATAACCTGAGAATCAATCCATCAAAAAAAAATAATTTTTCGCAATGTTATCAACTAGTGTGTCAATATGGGGAAGAAAGAAATTATCCTTTAAACTTGCCCGATTCAAGTCTCGGTAATCTACACACATCCTTACTCTTCCATCTTTTTTAGGAACTGGGGCAATATTAGAAACCCATTTTGGATACTTTTGTATTTCAAGAAATCTAGTATCAAACTATTTTTCACATTTTTTTAGTTTTCAACAACATTTCAATTTTATTCTCCTTAATTTTTGCTAAATGGGATTTAGAAGTAACTTATGGACCATTATCTCTGGATCCAAGCCCAGCATGTCCTGATAGACATCACAAAACTTTTGAAATAGACTTATTAGACATTTTTTAGTGGTAGGTGTGACAGCAGTCCCTATTTTGACCTCTTTTTTGTTAACATCATCCCCTGAATTTATAATCTCCATGGGTTCCTCATAGGGCAAAATTCTCCTATCTTTTCGCCCAATTTATTTCATCAAATCAAGCTGTAGGCTATAATGGTCAACATCTTCTTTGAGATCACCTTTGATCAAGTAAATAGACCATTCAAAATTAACCTTTGAATCTCGTATAAAATCATCTACCTTTTTCTATTGGGAAGTCTTTAAAAAATAAAGGAAAAAGAAGAATGGGTAAAAAGAAGAATGGGATGATTTATGTATGTGAATGTAAGAAAAAGAAATATTGGTACGAAAGAAAATAAATGTTCACAAAAATTAATATGCTTTTCATTTTTTGAAATGATGATATGACATTTATAAGCCCTTTACAAAAAGATAATTGTTTATTTTGGGCCAAAACAAACAAGGATAGTTCTTGGAATTACTTTGGAATAAGCCTAGACACTATAGTCCTCTAAATAACAGTCCAAATTGTCCAAACATATCCAGAGGATAGGGACAGATTTCATGATCATTTTTAGCTCTCTATCATCTTTTTCAATAACATTCATGTGAAAATTCTCAAAAGTTTGAATAATCCCTGTTATAGCATCCTTTATTTCTTTTTCTTTAATCCTTGGAGTAATGACTCCTCTATAACAAAAAAATTTCCCTTACTGAAGGGTGAAAAACTAAATCTTGACTCGACTTCTTTTCTCAAGATCTATTCTTAAACTTTTTTTACTCCATTCAGGCTTGAAGCCCAATCCCCTTTAGTCGCTTTTGCCCATCACTTGAATAGATTGACTCATCCCTTGTAGATATTTTCTAAGCCCTTTTCTTACTCAAGCACATTTCCTTACTGTAAGTTTTAGGCCTATGCGAGTGATCTTTGAAAGCTTGGGCTTTGGGAGTGGAGATCCTTTTGCAACAAAAGTAGCATTGAAAATTTTAAAAGCCCTAAATGAGCACTCTTTTACTTTAGCATTTACTTCAACATATGGTGCTTCAGTCAAAGTCATGGCAATTATATCCTTTTCCCTGGATATGTTGACTAATTTGTCATCCACTACAAATTTAACTTTCTAATGGAATGCAGATGGTATAACATCGGCAGAATAGATCCAGGGTCTTCTCAATGGGCAATTATACACGAGGACAATATGCAATACATGAAACTCTACTTTAGAGGGGCAAGGGCCAATATTCAAAATGATTAAAATAGTTCTTTCAATCTCTCTCCTCATTCCATCAAGAGTTTTAACATTGTTTGACTGTGTTTAATTTGGCTAGCATCAACTGGCAAGTAGAAGAAGCTGATTAATGGCATCACAATTCAAAGCTGACCTATTATCAATAAACAACTTAGGTAGTATAGTACCACTATAATAAGTGGTTAATGAAGAGCTTTTATGGAAGTAGTTCCCAGTGGAATTTCATCATCACTGAAATAGATGAAGTTGTTAGTGACAATACTATTCACTAGGCGCTTAAGCTTATTTATTAAAATATCTTAAAGGACATAAGCCTGATTAAGCACTTTTAGTAGAGCATTTCAGTGTATCTTCGCACTGAGCAACAAAGCTAACAAAAAAACTTTTTTTCTGGTTGTTTTAATTACTCTGTAATGCTATACTCGTTGTCTTTTATGGATTTTAGGAACTTAGCAGTTTCTTTTTCTTTAATAGATTCCTAAACCTCTACAAAAATGTCTTTAGTCACTGTAGCTTTTCTAAACATTTATCCCTTTGTCATTGCTTTGGCACCAACTTCATTAGTCTCTAGGCCATAAAATAGACCACTTCATGTTACATGACTAACCCTCCTAATATTAACCGCTAAGAATTGACTTACCATGACTTTTGGGTTGTTACTCTAACATCGTATCTTCATGACACCTGTTTTTTGTTCTTATATGTAAAAGGTGCTAGAGTGCTAATAATAAGCTTTAGAGTAATTTCAGTTTTGGGAGGTGTAGGCTTCGATTGGTTATAATAAATTATAAAGAGCGGCCAATACCATATGGCTATCATGATGGCTTTTCATAGATCATATTAACTAACATTTCCTCCTTTTGGGCAACTCCTATATAAAATTTAATTTCTCCATTATCCATCATCTTTGGAATTAAAGTTAAAAATGTTTAACAATTCTATAATTTGTGCCCTTGGGTGGCATGAAACATGCAGAAGTCAAATTTAGAGTCTAATTAACAAGCTATATATGTTATGATTTCGACTAGGGATTTGGCTTTTAGTCAGAAACGCCCAAACTTTTTTTGTCAAGGTCTTAACCTCTCAGACATATTTTTTCACCCACCACTTTTCTTCAGTGATCAGAGCGTTAACTTCAGGTTCAAGATGATTAAGTAAAAGATCTGTTACAATATTAAGTTTTGGGGCATTGTCGGATCTAAAGGCACCTTTTTTAAGGAGATTTTACACCTTTCTCTAAAATAAAGATAATTTTTAATTGAATGACCTGCTATCACGTGATATTCGTAATGAGCATTTATATTGTACTAGCTAAGAAGGTTGCCTTCATATGTTTGGTCAAAAGTGGGCTACTAATCGAGCCTCAAGAAGTTTATCAAATATTTCTTGGTAAGAATAAAGAAAAAGCTCATAACGAGGTTTGGGCTAATTGGTTATTTAGGTTGGTTGATTAAAATTAAGCCCTGGTTGATTTTGAAAGGGATTTAAGGTAGTGGTTTGTCATGTTGACAAAGCAAGAGCTCAAGGTGTATTAAAAGAATATGTGTTTTAAGACTATTGTCCATGAGTTTGATAAAAAGGGCAAGGTTCCTAGCAAAATGGTTGACTAGCATAAATGATAGACAAAGTCTCTTCCCTCTTTTTACCAGGTTCAGCCTTTTTTTAAGTAGAAAATTTACCAGTTACAATCTTCCTAGCTTTTATAGCTATTTCAATAATTTCCCTAAAGATGATAAGGTTAAAGAAATTATTGGTTACTCTCTCTACCAGCTTGTCATAGCAAGAGGGCATAAGGTATTTACAAACAACATGGTAGTTTTCTTTTTAGTTAAGTGGTTGCACCTAAGAGGGTGAATCTTTCCATTTTTTAGGTTTAAGGTTTAAGGTTTTTTCTTTATGTTTTAAAGAGTTTAGGGTTTAGGGCAAAAAAATTTTATGGGCTTTTTATCCATGTTTTGAAGCGTTGGTTTATCTAGTATCCATTCAGCCATATGTTTGTTTTACTATAGGAATGCGTGGGGCAAATCAGACCAGCATCGAATTTGATTATGATTCAAACTATTATACCAATTTAATGTTGACCCTAAAAGCTTCTTGATGTGGGCTTAAGGGGAGGTGGTTCCTTTATATTTCTTAAATTCTGGCATCTTGAACTTTGGTGGGAGGACCAAATCTGGTACCAAGCTAAGTCATCAACATCCATACTGGTGTAAAGCTCATCCTTTTGTATAGCCTTGAGCCTCTTTTTAATAAGTTAAAATTTTTCTTTGTCAATTTATGTTTCAACTGGCTTTTTGCCCCTCTACTTATGTTTTTCCTCCTCATTGAGGGCAAGAGTTATTGATTTTTATCATGCGAGTGCAATTCTTATATCTGCCTTTTATGAAAGGGCATCAAGGTTAATAACAATGACCGACAATGGAGTAGCTCCAGGAACATTTTGTTGTACATTTTGGGTATTTGGTATTTGAGTTTCTTGAACATTTATTGGTGATGTTTCAGGTTACACCCCCTGGATGCCCCGGAAAGAGTACAAGTAATACCTTATGGGTGTTGGCTAGCTGACTCTCTTGCCATAAGCAATTCCATTAATCTTATGATTGATGCTTGCAATTCTTCTTGCCTTTTCATCATGGCCTCATGGGCCTCTCATTGACTTTTTTCTAATCTTTCTAATATTGCTAACTAGTTTTCAACCATTTTTCTTCCTCTATATCCAGTAAAGTACCGATGGATGGGTGGTCGCTTGGTGGCTCTCTTTGAGTTTGCAATATTGAAACCTTAAAAAGAAAATTCCAAATTTTCTTGAGTTAACTTTATTTGTGAATGAATGCATGAATATTTTTGTATATATTTGTGATGCATGTCTGGTCTGAATGTATAAATGCAACTGTAAGAATGCTTGCTTTAGCAAAAGATTCCAAACTCATAAATTTCATTAGCTTTTTTAAGGATTACACATTGTTGATCGTATATGGATTACACCTAAAAAAAGCTAACTTGGTCATGTTGTTGTTAAGCCCATTATAGAAATTCAAGTACAATAGGCCCATATTCCCCTACTAGATTAATGACACTTCAGGATTTGGATCTTTTCCATCATCTTTCTTGCTTGAATCACAGTCGAATAAGTCTACTTCATGAGGCGATCAATGTAAAACTATCAACCAATAGAGTTAACACTTCATCTTTTACACTCATCCTCAACTCATATGGCTTATTATCCCAATATGCATCCATTTTTTGATAGGATTAAGCCTAGGCACTAAGGTCATTCTCTTGCTAGTATAGTACTTGCCTTATTTCCTCAATAGCCATTGCAAGCATTTCTTTTTCCTAAAGCAATCAAGATACTATTTCTTGTTCTTCATCCAAAGTAGCCCTAAGTTTCTCTTTTTTTTATAGATCTCCTTAATTGAAAGCGAGTGTCAATATGCACCCTTCATTCTTATTCAAAAATGGCTACCCTAGCTTCTCATTCAAAAGCTTTGGCCTTTTATGCTCCTAACTCTTCATGAAGCATGTGTATTTCTTCAGTTATCTTGCTCACAGATATGCCAGCAAGCTTCATTTTTCTGTTGTGCTCGAAATAATCTTGGTTCATCAAATTATACTTCTCCATCCTTTGGACATATTTTTTCTTTAGCCTCTATCATCATTTTTAAATGCATAATTTCTTCTTGAAGAGCTAGATTTTCATCACCCAATTTTTTCCAATATCTTGCTACTTCCTCTTTTATCAGATCAACTTTAGAAGGCATGGCAGTTTTGGTTGGACAGGTACCTAGGAACTGATTCCATCTATACCTAGGTTAATATGTTGCAGCCTCAAATACTTCTCCAAGCATCCACATAAGCACGTAACCTAGACTAACATTTTTCCTTCCAGTGTAAAGCAATAAGCTGAAGGATATTTTTATAACCCTCCCTGTGATTCTCCAGATCCATACTAGTTAAATTAGAAGTCATGGGATAAACTGCTACAACCCATACTATCTTCGAACCAACAGCTAAGCATATCCCATAATGCCCCATATACCAAGCAAAGGCACAAAGCATAGATAACCATATTGATACACAAATGGTTTCAATGAAAGCCAAAGGGCTCTCCATGTTACACTATCAGAGGCCAAACTTTTCAATGTCTCGACCCATTGATTTTTAGTTCCTAACTTTGGCAATTTCTTCTTGATAAACTCTTGGGAAGGAACACAATGTGAAAAGTAGGGCCTGACCTTATCGGCACCTTCACCGCAAAGATGACTTTGGGCCTAAATGTATAGTAACAATGCATTCCCAAAACATCTACCATGGCCTACTTTTTGACATGCATTGAGTGCTCCAATTATTTTGGCTAAATGGTAGGGGCTGGATGCATAGTTCTCCGTTATCGATGAAAGGGATCTACTACAGCTGCTTCCACATGTCCATGTATCCTTGGGAAAAGAAACTAAGCCATATATAGCTAAAGCAAATGCATCGAGACCTTTTTTCCTATCTGAGTGCACTCTGATATATGCTTATAGAAATTGCCACAAAATAACATTAGTATTTCCTTTTCACTCAATGTATTGAGGGTCTGATTTAAAATCTATGTCAAGAATTTACCCCTATTTCTTCTGAAAACTTATCAGATTACGCTCCTTATAATAAATGGGTCTCATCTCCAAAGAGCCTAACTCGAGTAAAGCTACGATTCTTCTAAGGTTAGAGTCACATCACGTTCATTCAATGAGAATCACAATATAAAGGATCCCATAATGCTAATAAATCTTAAACCAATTGTTTATCCATCTGTACTTTGAGTAAGAGAGCAATCTATCCACAGTTCTCCACGAACTAGGTTTATTTTGCATTTCCCCAATGGTCCTATATCTCGGCTAATTTTGTTAAATTATGTTGACGGGGATCCAAGGGTGTGATTTTGAACAATTCTGACATGAAATCCTTTGGTATACAGTCCCCATGTTCCTTTTGATTTAACTAGAACTCATCATGAACCTCTTCGAATGTTTAGAAACAACCACTATGTGTACTTGTTCAGCCATAAAGTCTAAGGAAAATTTAACTGAGCTGAAGTTGTATTCTAAAGCAAGCATCCCTATATGAATATAAGAAATACACCAAGAAACGATAAAAAGAAAAGAATAAATAAGTTAGTATCCATAAGAAATAATAATAAAACTTAACAAGGAGAAATAGTACGATAATAAATTATCTAAATAAACAAAAACAATCAAAAAAAAGAAAAGAAAGAGAAAAGTAAATTTATCCCTTCATGTGCTCCTAATTTCTGGTGAGATCTAAATTAGGCATAGTTTTAACTAGGGGGTCAATAAGGTTCATTATGAAGTTTAGGTCAGACCTCTAAATTGGTTCTCGAATTCCCCAAGCCTTGAAAGGACTAATGAGGTACCTTATCCTTACTTGTCATGAGTTTATGTCGGAAAGGGTTCAACTCAAGTGGGATCATCTTCCATGCTCGTAACAAGGCTAACACCTCGAGTAGGCATAAGAATTTACACCCAGTAGTTTTTCACTAGCCCAGACAGAGGGTAACACCTTAAAAGGCAAAGCTACTTCACCTTCACTTAAAATATTAGGTACCTTATACCCCTTCTAGAGATCTAAAAGATAGACTACTGCACACAAGTTCAGTGGGGTGAAAGGATAAACAAACCTTTTTTATGATACCACATTAAAATAAAAACCTCCTATCTTAAATCCCCAATAGACAAAAGAAACAAAAAAATGGATTAGTGCAAAATAAAAAGAAAACTTTTAGAAATATCAAGAATTATAATCAAATATTGATTGAAACTAAATCAAAATTTAGTTAACATGTAATTAATTGTATTTCTAACTCTCAACTAGTCCTCAACGAAGTCACCAAGTTGTTGCAACATGGCCCAGATACAGATCCTAACCAGTCTGACTTAAAAGGTAAGTGTACCCCTCATTCTTATATATGTCATTATTTTTTTTATTTCTAGGGGCCACATTATTATTTCCTTATTTTTGGGGATCGAGTCATCAACATGAGTTGCTCACTTGACTTAACCTTATATAGCCGTTATGAAACGACTATTTATTACAGAGTCACCATATTTGGGCTATGTGAGATTGGTCACCTACCAAAATTCATATTTTGAGGTTTACAAAACCCTTGAAAACAAATTTCAAGGTCCACTTTGATACCAGAGATCACGTGAAAGGATTCGAAGGTTAGTTACAATCACAAGGATTGACCTTTTTATGATGCTTGAAAATTGATTTAACTTAAAATTTAATTTTTACTTGACTTCAATATTCAATATTTAATTATATTTCCCATATATAATATTTTATAAAACAAAATTATTATTCCTTGTGAGAAAATAGGGTTTTTAATATTTTTTGAAAGTCAAAATATCTTTCACACATTTCAAGAAAGCTAGAAGGACATGAAAGTTTTTACTATTCTTTTTCGTACCCTGTTGGATAGCCAAAGGAACACAGAAGGTTTTTTCAAACAATCAAAATTTCTTTTGTACCCTGATGGAGAATCGAAGAAATAAAAAAGTTTTACTTTTTTAAAATTCATAAGAAATTTTTATTTTCTTATTTTTAAAAGGATATCTTGTTATTAAATTAATCTGTAGAATCCTTCTCATATGCTGGAAGAAATTCCACGTATTATCTTAATTCAAAGACATTATCTTGATTTTAAAAAATTTTAATTTTATAAAAAAAATAAAATTTATCCTAAGACTCGGTTTCAACTGTACATATGAAACTAGACTCTAAGCACCTAAATACAGTCAATAAGACCAAAATGTCCTCTAAAGTACTTTCAACATGAAAGTATCCTACTAACTATATAGGAATTGCTTCTGATAAAAAATTACTAAAATGCCTTTAGGGTATATCTTTGACGTGAAAATATCCTAGTAACCCCAAAAAACTTGAACCTAAACCCAAGCATCCATGGACTTGAAACACTTTTTTTCCATTTTTGCAAATTAGTCTTTAAATTTTTTAAAATTACAAAAAGCCCTTAAAATCTGAAAAAAAATGTATTTTAAGATGATAAAAATGCATAAAATAGACGTCTAAAAGTATATAAACCTCTCAGCCAAGTACGGAAGGCCATGAAACAAAATTTTTCATTTTCGTAAAGTAGTCTCTAAACTTTCTATATCTACAAAATAGACACAAAAAATCAAAAAACACATCACACACACATACATATAGGTTTAGCCAACATAAGAAGTACCTCTCCAAGGCCTTGAAAATTTAGGAAAATTATTTTTCAATCCTTACATCTTCTAAAAACATAAAACAATTCAAAATATCACAAAAATAACAAATAAAGTTAAATTCAAAGGCCTCATAAGATTCAACCAACATTAAATAACACACCAAACAAAAATTTTCCAGCTTAAAAATCATATATCCTAGCTTAATTAATCACAAATCAACATCATTATATAAGAATTCATAAAAAAACATATAAACATGTTTTTCCAACATATTAACCAGAAAATACCAAGGAAAATAATATCCAAATGAACATATATATGACAAAATTAATCATCATGTCACAAAAATTAACATTATATCCACAAAAACAAATTTCATGAGAAAAAAATGAACTATAATTAAGAAAAACTAGACATAATAACTAAATAAGAAATTGCTTATAGCCATCATGTTCAGATGTTCAACATGGATTAAAATCTGTGAGCTTAAATATGATCTTGGCTCACTAAAAGGAAAATAAATGAATGAGATGAACAAAAACTAAAGGAAAAGTGTTTATACCTTAAAAAACTTGGAAAACTAAGAAATTTAGTGTTTTTTTTATTGTTTATCTCAAAGAAAGCTAAAACTCCCAAAACAAAGAAACCATTCTGTATTTATAGAGGATGAAGTTTAGCTAAGGGGTCTAAGAACCCTTTGGCCAAATGGCTTCTAGGCCATTCCACCAAATTCCATCATTTCCCTTTTTTATTTATTAACCTTTTTAGATTCTTTTTATTATTATGATATGACTTAATTTAATTAATTTTGTCTTTTTGTTAATTAGTCAAAAAATTATCTAAGGCCTAGGCTTAATGATAATTTTAGTGATATTAAGTTTTATAATAAAATTTTATCCTAATTAAATTAACTCTTGTATAATTAAATCGTTAAATTCTGAAATTATATATAAATATTCATAAATTTATGAAATTGTATGAATAAATAAAATTATAATAGCAAATTTATGAAAAAGAATGGAAAATTAAAGTAAAAGGACTAAATTGCAAGAAATAAAAGGTTATAGATAAACAATTTTTAATTACAAATTTAAACACATAAAAAGTTCAATTAAATATTTGTATGAATAATTTGAGTCCAAATGAATTAATAAAAATTTTGGGGAGAGAAAACATTATTGGGCCTTATTGTAAAATTAAAATAAGCCTAATTAGGCCTTATAGAAAAATTAATTGAATAATCACAAATAAGCTTATTGGGCTTGTAAAAAATGAAATGGGCTTGGGAAAAATCAAAAATGGGCTTGACAAAGTCATTGGGCTTGCTAAGAAATTATTAAGTTTGTTGGGCCTATTTGCAAAATTTGAAAGTTTTAGGCACATCAAGGAAATTTGGCTTAAAATAAAATAAAAGATAAAAAATTTACATGAATATACCAAGTATTGAATTCTAAAGGAAATTTTTGAGAAATTTTACGTGTTAGAGAAAAGGTAATTAAAAATTTCAAACTCATAAAATTTTATAAGAAAAACCTTTATGGAAAAAATATATTATCCAAAAACCTAAAAAAACTCATAAAATAAATTGAATTAAAAAAAAATAGCTTAACATGGATTTAATGAAGATATTTGAACAATTTTAAAAATTATAAACTAAAAAAAATCCTACCGAAAAATTTATAAAGTAGAAAACTCTATAGCATTTTGGAAATGAGAAAATTCTAAAAATATATTCAAATCCTATAAAAAAGAATTTTAGCCAACATATTAATCAAAATATTAATTTATAAAAATAATAAAGATGCAAACTTGAAATTCAGAATAAATTTTACCTGAAAAATTTTATGAGTTTGATACTCACGGTACTGTGAAAAATTCAAAATTAATTACTAAAACACCTCATGTTATAAAATGCTAATATAAATTTTTTAAATATTTTTTATTTTTCGGGATGAATATTAGGGTAAATACCACATAGATATCAATAAAAATATACGACATTCAACTTTTCAAATTTTATGAAAAAAATCTTAAAATTTTCTTAAAAATAAAAAATTTGACCATGATATCATTTGCAAAAATGGATTTCCAAAATTTAATAAGACAAAATTCAAAAACAATTTTTCTCTTAAAAATTCATTTTTATCCAAGATTAGCCCTTAGAATGGCACTTTTTATATATGACCGAAAAGGTGTTGAAAATGTCTAGTCCACCTAGGGGAGGTTTCCCTTAACCTAGGTGGCCACTAAGTTCTCAATTTCGGATATTTAAGACTACTAGAAAAAAGGTCCAAATGAAATTAGGTGTTTACACGGTAGAGTTGACAATTTTAGTTTTTAGTTCGTTCCATTTGGTTAAGTGGAAGATTGGTGGAGTTGGCTTGTTTTTAGTCCACTTTATCAAGTTAAGTGGAAGATTTGTAGAGTTGACATTTTTCGTTTTTAGTCTGCTTCATTTGGTTAAGTGGAAGATCAATGGAGTTGGCATTTTTTAGTCCACTTTCCCAAATTAAGTGGATGACCAGTAGAGTTTATATTTTTAGTTTTTTTTTTTAGTTTGATTATTTGGTTAAGTGGAAGATCGATGGAATCAACATTTTTTTAGTCTGCTTTATTAGATTAAGTGGATGACATATTTCCTATTAAGTTCACTGTAGTTGGTTAAGTAGAAAACCAATAAAGTTGGCACTTTTAATTTCCTTGCTTAAGTCCACTTTGGTTAGTTAAGTAGAAGACTAACAGAGTTAGCACTCGCAAATAGATTTTAAGATTAGTGTCATTCATTAAACAGAATACCAATGGGATTGGTACATTTATATATAGTTTTAGCTAGTTTGTTCTTTTAGGGGAAAAAACTTTCCTGTAAAAAGGCTTGTCATGTCCCTAACAAACTTGTGTTTATCAATCTTTGCCTCATTCTTGAGTTCCTCGTAACAGCCAAAGAAAGGCAATTATAGATACCTTACTTTGTTTAGGCACCCTTAATGACTTTTCTTGGATTTTAAGGGTTAGTTGGTATTTTTTAAGTTCAGATCCTCTCAAATAAGTTATTAATGATTAAACTAGCTAAATTGGTTTCGAAATGATTTTATGGGCTTAGTTTAATGAGAAAAGGCATTTAAACTCAGTTGTCCAATTTAGGGGATAAGTATTCTATTTGGAAAACTAAGATCGGGATCTTAAAAATTCGAATATGATCAAAGTTAAATAATATATGACTTTTGAAGAAATTAAGGTGGTTATTGAAGTCATTTGAATGATAAAGAGACTTGCTTTAGAAATCAAAATCAAAAGTCAACCAAAAAGAACAAGTCAACCATAGACAAAGTCAACTATATTGCTTAGAGTTTGACTTTTTAAATTGAAAGAGCTCTAGAACTTGGATTTCAAAATTGTTTACACCGAAATTAAATTGAATATGGACTCTAGGAATTGCAACCAAGGTTAGGTCATGAAGAGATCGTAGAAATTAAAATGCCGAAATTTCTTGAAGGCTTAATCCGAAAGGTCCAAGACATAAAATTCACAATTTCTCAATAGAAGGTTGTTAAGGATTATTTTTACTATGGAAAGGAACATGCTATTGAATTTTTATAAGTACATATCATGATCAATTGAATGACATAAAAAATTGTACAAAACTAGGTAATTATACATGCCTTGGTCGAATTTGAGCATGTGTTTCATGTGGTAATTTGCTCATTAGTTAAATATGGTGCAATACTCATTTCCATCAAGGTAGTTAAGGGAGATTAAGAGGTTAATAGTTAATCTTAATATTGCCTAAGGCTGATTTAAGGTTAGTTCACTCACTTAAGGCCTATATATTGAGGTAGGGGCTATTCACTTTTCACTTACTCATTCACTCACTTGTTCACTTAATCACTTAATACATAAAAAAAAAAAATTCGCTCAAATTCTCTCATCTTTCTTGATGAAGGAAGCTTAAGAAGGTAATAAAACGCCTCCCACGAGCGCAACTACACTAATAAAATATTTGTATTTTAAACCGATTTTATGACACGATCCTTCCTAATGAACTAAATACACTCAATTCCCGTTCAGAAATTATTTTTGTTCTCGAAGAACAATGCTTCATTTCAACTTTATCATTATATTTCACAAACTAAGCATACGGTTAAACAATTAATTTAGCAAAGCTGAAATTATTATTATTATTATTATTATTATTATTATTATTATTATTTAAAGTTGAATATATTAGACTTTAAATTTTCAATT
>JBBYHK010000006.1:20005191-20024017 GCA_038382065.1 Adansonia grandidieri | reverse complement strand
ATTATTATTATTATTATTATTATTATTATTATTATTATTATTTAAAGTTGAATATATTAGACTTTAAATTTTCAATTTACAGGACATTTGAAAAAGTAAAATTTTTCCAATAATTTTATAAAAGTATTATCGTATTACATACAAACCATGAAGTTTTTAATTGCACAAAAGTAGACCTAACAGTTTGTCACGATTCCATAAATATGACATGTATAAAACAATAAAAACACAACACAATACGAATATATATCTAAAAATATTATAATACGAATTATAAATATATCAAAATTTATATAAATATAAAATACCTTAAACATGTTTAGGATATGACAAAATACACAAATATAACACATACGAATTGTCAGATTTACACAAAAGTGATTAAAAATGTCAAATATATTCTTTTATAAGTGAAAGAAAAGTCAAATACTGCAACAGCCAATTACTTACATCCTACGAACTTGAAAGCAAATGTAGCAAATATAAAAAAATTAAATGTGTTTGAACCCTATCCCTAATATACACGCTTTAATAATTTGCTGCACCAATAAAATTACAAAGCTAATGTCTAACCAAAATGATATCGCGAGTCATGCAGATTCCTAGAATGATTAAATGGTAATACATTCATCCAAAACAAACGGTGAAAGTACTAAAACCTAACGCCAAAGATTTTACCAACATCAGCTCAACTTGTCATGTGCAGTAACTTCATTTCTATAATGAAGAATAATACAAGCATAGGAAGGTCATATCAGTTCAGTGGCACAACTTGGTTTGAGGAAGCACTTCAATCAGTTCTGACTAAGTTCTATAATATATATGCACAGATTAGTTTCCACGCCTTGCATGTTAACTGCAGCACAAGCTACTCATAAGTAAAAATATCATCCCATACCTTAAATCAGCACAGAATCGAAAATCTGATTCAACAAAGCAGCCTCCACTCTAAGTTCATTTCTTAGCCTGCCATATATTCCAATTTCTCAAATTTGAAATATTGTTCATAAATCATGTAGTTTACATGTAGTAGAACCAGTAACATAATACATAAGCCATACAAGTTCATTATGAGCGCAAATGCCTTGCCTTTAGAAGTTAGATAACGATATAGCACAAATACCTACTCTACATAATTCATGAACTTGCTCCTTGCCTAAAGGAGGCAAGAGAGCGTGAGAGTTATCACAAAATAAAACAGAAAACTCACTTCATTCTACAAATAAATATGCATCTCCAACTTAGAATGAAGAAAACCGTCGGATAAACATATTATTCCAGTACAGAACTTCCTGGAATATGTAAGACAGACACACTTTGAACTGTCAAGCATGAGAATCTTAAAGGTAAGCTGGCAGATTATTTGCAAGGCTGGGAAATGAGCCATGCCACCCTTTACCTCAGAGTCACAAACTCCATCAGTTTCTTTTTGAATAGTATCGCCAGACAATGGTTGAATTCTTCAAAGAAAACAACACTAAAGTTCTACTCATAATCTAGTGCTAAAACGATATAAAAAAATTTTTGAGCTACTTTCTGTATAAAGTCAAACACAAGAAGATAACATGCGAATTAGGATATGATACCTTAAGCCGAGGGGACCGTCGAACAACTGGTGATAAAATATCTGATTTGAATTCTCCGTCAAGAATTTGATTTTCATTTACCTTGGCTGGAGATTTGCTTCCATGGCTGACTTTCTTGAATTCCCTATTTACTTCTCGAAGTGGGTTATCATGCTCATTTTTCTTGGCAGAAGATTCACTTCCATCAATTGAAACTGATGAAGCTGGACCAGACATAGATATTGTCAAAGAGTCCCGATGAAAACTTGTGGATTGGGGCTGCAATCCTGATGAGTCATGAATCATGCAAAAATTTTACAAGGAACAATGACTCAAAACTCAGATTGGAGGAGCCGCATGGGAAGAACTTTAATATTGGCTTCTTATATTACTAGCAATTACAGAAAAAGTCTCAACAAATGGGAAACATATCCTTGAAACCAAGTGAGTGTCAAATTTAAGCATCCAGAAAGCAAGGTGAAAAGAATACAATGAAATCATACCAAGTGTTGCTGCTTCTTGAAACTTTTCTCTCATGATTTTAACAAATTTGAATAAGCCATTTGTTCTGTTCAACTCATTAATCAACTCTTTGATGCCTTTCAAATGTGGGTTGCAATCCAACACTTAAGATCATGAGGAAAAAATTAAATACGTTAGAACATATTACAGTTTAGAATATAGCTAATACATAAGGAGGACATTACTTACAGGAGTAAGTATCATTTGCATGACGAATGGTAAAAGAATATTCTTGCTTTGGATTGTTTATGCTAATATTATTGAATGTGAATTTCACACCTACATAAACAATGAGCAAGTAAGAAAATAACAACAGAGGGTCAACATGCAAGGGGAGTCAAAATGTCATGCAACCTAACTATCTCGCTTACCATGCCCACCTTCAATCTGAAAACCAAGAACCTGACCGTACCATGAAATAGCTTCTTGAATTTCTTCATTTTCCTCGATTTCATGCACGGCCTCCTCTTCAGCTTTTAACAAAGCTATGGATTAACACCAAACAGAGAAAAAGAAAGGAAGCACCGAATATGCAGTAAATTAGGAGACTATTTGCAATATGGAGTTGTGAAAAAAAAAATAACAAATTCACAAGACATAATTAAAAGGAAAACAGGAAAAAAAAACCAAAATATTGTTCAGAAAATAGCAGAATATTCCAGCAAATTATAAGCAAAGAAGTTTTCTTGTTACTCCTTTGCTTGGAGCAGGTTAATTGGACCGTTTAAGGAACATGGTAATCCAAAATAACTGCATAAGCAGACCTCCTGATACCTTAACATTCCCTTGCCAATCATAGTAGCACAGATTCAAATTAACCACAACATGGCAGGAGACGTAATAAACAAATGCATAGAGGCAGTAGAACTGTACAAGTACAAACTTCTGTAAAAAAGAAAGAAAGAAAAAGCAAGTCCATCAAGGAATGGAGACTTAGCAGTACAATTGGCATAGCAATATGTCCATGGCAGCCTATATATCACTGGCTTTGTCAGTATCAAAATGCATGAAATGCATTATCCATCATATAAGAACTCTCCTCGATATTCTCAAAGCTCTAGTCCCACATAACCACCCAAGGAAAAAAAAAGGAAAAAAAAAACAATGGCAATGTGCATTACCAGATGCTCTATAATTTAAAATTTTAGACGTAAAAACGGAAAACTAGAGTACATGAACCATAAAATATCAACCCATTCAAGCAATATATGAATGATAAATATGAAACCATTGTGCAAGAGTATGTCCTTACCTAGAGATTGTTGAGATATAATCCCTCCATGCTCATCCCTCCTAGCCCTTTGAACTTGGACAGTTCTTTTGAGTTCTTCTACTCCAGCTTTTATAGCAGATATTGAGTCCCTCACTACCATCTGCTTTTCCTCCTTACGGGTCTTCGCTATACAGTAGCATATTAAAAGAACATTTAAAACCGCGCATAACTTCTGCTTTTTCAATTCATAACAAATTGATATAAATTCAAACCCAAAATGGAAAAAAAAAAAGTTGAAAGCAGAGGGAGCAATTACCTGCTAAAACCTTGACAAGCTCATCCTCGGCTTCTCTCAAATTAGCTTTCATTTTTGCTAGTTTAGCTGTATAACATAGCATAACAAAAAATCCAGAATTCACTATCCAAACCTAGTTCTTTCCAAAATCATAATTTCACTCAAATTTTAATATATATATATATATGTTAAAGAGAAGAGTAGAAACCCTAGAAACCCTAAACTAAAGGAATTCCGGTTGCTTACCATGATTTTGGGCAGTACCCATCGCAAGGGCCTTGATAGAATGAAGAGAAGTAGGAAACGACGCTGTAAAGGAATCTATCTTCTGCAGTTGAATCGGAAACTCTCTGTCACAGATCGTTCTCAGGGACTCCATTTTCGCTTTTGAAGATTGCTCCGTTTCGCTCTCCATTTGCGATAGAGAGAAGAGAGCGCTTTTTTTTTTTTTTTTTTTTTTGAGGGAAAGAAAACAGAGAGCGCTTTGATTTGAATGAATATCAGCGAAAAAAATAACAGAGGACGAAATAGTTCTTATATCGTTTGATTGGCTACGGTATCAAGGAATACGTAGGCAATCGACACAAAATAATTACTTTAACGTTGAATTCAATAAATAATATTTTATTTATAAAATTAAATTTGTTTTTAATCTCTTATAACTTGTTATTAATATATCAAATAGTTAGTTATATTTAATAATAAATTATTAAAATAACAATATTATAAAAAAGTTAATTATAATATATTAATATTTAAAAGATATTATTGATATTATATTATATTAATGTTTCAATATAATATTATTTTTTATTATAACAAATTATACTTAAAAACAATTGAAATAATATTTTAAAGTAACATTTAAAAATTATAATTAAAAATATTATATATAATTTTTATTTTTTTAGATTATTTAAATACTAAAAGCTTTTTCATTTTTCTTCTCCTCTTTCTAAAACCTTTCCCCTTACCAAACCCAAAAATGGTCACGTTGCATAGATTTCAATTGGCGAGTAATGAAGAACATCGCTGACTGTCATCGTCTTGTTAATAAATACGTCCTAGAGTCAATTAGGTTAGTCATAGGGCATATAATCAATAATGCAAGCTCATCACTACATCACTACCTTTTAGTGATGTAAGGTTTTTCTTCATGTTAGTGGCATGACTAATAATCATGAAATCACAAATTGAATGAAGCCCATCCAATATATTAGGTCTTGCAAATAAAGTGTAATGAGTTACAATTATAAGATACTTATTCATCAAAGCAATGATTCGAAAAGTGTTCCTATTTATCATATTGCCAATGAGGGGCATTGGCAACTCTAAACAATTAGCACATATTATGCCTTCTTGCTTATGAATTAAATAACTGACCTCATAGGTTGAAGTACAAGGGATACCTGGGATGACATATGGGTGTTTCTTTTGTGGAAACAAGTTCATTAAACATAGCTCATGTGAAAACTCTATTTAGTATTAGTCACTCAAGTATCAATGAAAATGTTCTCATATGCCGGTCGGTAACTAGTCCTTAAACTAGTTATACTAAGTCATCATGTATAAGAGTATCATATTTTGATTTTATCATGGAATGATCCACTTTGATAGATGCCAAAGGTAGGGTGATTTTGGGTTTGACATGAAGAAATATGGATGAGTGGTCCAAAGGGGATTCACCACTCTTAGTAACATATAAGATGTATCCTATTTGTTCTTGGCTATGGTTAATAAGATTAAACTTATTGGCCAAAGCATGATAAGTTTAGGAGAAATCGTTTCTGTAAATTCATAATGTTAACCATAAGCTGCAACGACTAATATGGATAAAAAGCATAGGCAGACACTGCATCATGCTCATGCTCATTCGGGATATTGAAATCTCGTACTTATGCATATTGACATATGCCAAAAAATTTAATCAGTACTAAACATATGTAGCGAAATTAAACAAAAGGATCTTAGTAAGAGATGTACATGTGATCAGATTGCAATTTAAAACATAGATCTAATAGAAATAATTCATACTTAGAGACTTGTAACACTAAGCATGTCGATCCCTGCACCAAAGGCACCATGGATTGATTACTATGATCTCTTCTTGAGGCCCCAAATAGTCCAAGTACTCTACCTTTAATAGTGATCCATACATATGCCTATTAAAACCTTCATGAGGTCCGGTCGTTCTCCAGTGCTAGCCAGAAGGCTTCTCAAGCCTCAACCAAAAAATATATAGCCCACAAGATCAGATTTGAGGTGATCCAAGAACAATTCCCACACTTATTGCGTTAAGAGAAAGAAGAACACAGCTCTATAAAGAAGTAGCTATTTACATTGATCACAGATAAATGAATTAAAAAATCTCAATTCTTGATTCTATTTGATTTCTTTAGGATAAAAAACTAATTTTCTATCTTTCATTATTATCAAAAGCACTTTTCGATCACCTAGAATGCAAATTAGCATAATTAAATTGAGGGAAGCATAGATTTTAAGATTTGACCAATTTCACAACTTTTTTAAAAAATTAATCCCTCAATGCTAGAAAACTATTTTTTACCTTCATTATGCCACGAACGATTCAAGAACACTTAGGAAAAAAGCATAAAGGTGCAAAGAGAGCTTAAAAATGAAGAACATTGCACCTTACCCCCTTAGGGAAGTCAAGAGTTGGCACCTAGGGTTTTCCTATCCTCTCTAATCAGCCAAAAAGCCTTAAAAATGTATTTAAATACACCATGGGCTAGGGTAGGCTTGACTAATAGGTCATTCAAAATTTCTTACCTTGAGAATTAAGACTTTTGACCTAACCCTTAAATTTACATGTTAGATAATTTAATTCATAATTAAATTTTCTACCCCAAGTAAAACAATTTTATTTCAAGTAAATAGTATTAAATAACTAATTAAATAATTATCAAATAATTATATAATTTTTCCAAATACGATTATTTGGCCTTGTTCAATATTATCCCTAAAACTATGTCTATAAATAGACATTATTTTGATAAGACATTGTTATCTTTATTGGCACATCAAGACATCTCTAGTTAGATTTCATAAATCTAATTTATGTCTTAAATTATTCTCAATTGAACTAATTCAATTTAGTCCTCCTCATTATATCTTTTGCTTAATTAAGTCATACTTAATTAAATCTCAGTTTTAATCAATAGATTATCTTATTATGTGTGATCCATAAGGCTTCATAATAATGCAAATAAATATAATTACCTAACTAAGTGTATTTATATTTATAGACCAAGATTGGCCTCTAGCAAGGCATTTGTAGGAAGTTTTAGGGTAGCAAGTATTCAGATTACAAAAATTTTATAAATAAGATACAAACATGGTAGTGAAAACATGTTAAAAATACTAATCCAAGACTCCTTAAATAAAATCATCTTACAAGATCTTGATTAATCTTTTAGATCAAGAAACTAAAGAACTATTTAAGATTAAAACACATTTCAATCTTGAAAAGTCCTTTAATACTTCGATGACCCAATTATGAAAAACATAAAGCCCTGTTGTCGTAAATCAAAGTTGTCTAAGCGTCTAGCGTCTAATAGTTATCCACACAGGTGTCCCGAAAAACCTTCAACAACGAAGAGACTTTGATGCTGGGAGCCATGCTAGTAGTTTAAGTTTCAATAAATCTTCTGTTGCACTTAGAAGACCTTGATTCAATAATTAAACGAAGAAGAAATTTTCCTCTTGTTGCAAAAGAGTTGGTGTAATCTTCCATAAAAATTCTAAGAGGATGTTGCCTAACCCTATTTTGGTTTCTCTTGGTCAATTTCTAAAGCCTCTATTCAGCTATGAGGGATGACTAACAAGGGTCTATATAGCTTAAGGTTTAAAATTTTAGGTTTTGAGAAATTACTATTTTTCCCCTGGCCTATTTGAACTTATTCAAATTGGGCCTAAGTGACCATTACTTGTTTTAAACATATAAACCTACTCTCAATTAAATTTCTACTAATCACCATTATGTATATGACCCATTAAGCCCCTATCATATTGGCAATAAATATAAAATAGCCTAATTAATAATATTTTATATTTATAGACCAAGATTGGCATCTAGCAATGCAGGGAGTGTCAATATGGTTTTAACAAGCATTTCAATGTTCAGTATTTTAGTATAATAAATATGCTTTCATCATAGATCCTAGAATTAGCAAAAGCATGGTTCAATGTCTACTATTAGCCCATTCCATATTAGCATGCAACCCCTATGTGTTAACTTCATAATCAATATTACCTTGGCCAAGGACTTTAAGTTAACATAGGCTAAGTACATGTGAGATATGTCCCTTCATATCACTTAAGGTGATAAATCCTTTTTGGAGCACTCATTCACCTACCATATGATTCAAGCGACACCTAAAACAACCCTACCATAAATATCTATCTATTATAGACCCGTTCATGATGGAATCAAAGCATGACACTCCTCATACGAGATGAACCGATGTCACAAGTCTAAGGATCACTTACACTACAACACATAAGAGTACTTCCATAGACACTTGAGTGAAATACCAAATGGAACTCTTAAAATGGGTCAAGTTAAGTGAACTTGGTACCATAATAAGTGCCCATATGATGTTCCTAAGTATATCTATACTTCAACTTTTGAGACCAATTACATGCATCCTATGCATGGAGGCTTACATATGTCAATCATTGTGCATTGTCAATGCCCTATCTTGACAATATGATAACCACGAATGTTTTAGAAACATGGCTTTGATGCATAAGGATCTCATAATTACAATTCTTTACAATTCTCTTGCAAGGCTAATGTATTTTATGGGCTTTATCTACATAAGATATTTATAACAATTATACAATTAAATCTTATGGATAAAGAAATACCTTTATAACATTAATTAAATATAATGTTTGATTACATGAAATCACTAAATGATGTCTTACAAGCCTCAAAGATTGGCTTACAAGTTTTACACTAACAACCTCTCACTAGCAAAGCCAATTAATCATATGTCTAAGCCCTATGCCTTCTATATGACGACCATGTTTCTATTGGGATAGATTTTAGTGAAAGGATCAGCTAAGTTCTCCTCGATAGGTACTTGTTCCTTACTGATGTCATGTCTCTTTATGATATCTTTAATAACTTGATTCAATTGTAAAACATGTTTAGATTTGTGATGAAACCTTGGTTCCTTAGCTTGCATTATGGCTTTATTGTTATCATAATAACAATGCTCGAAACCACATCAAGTTCATTAAATAAATTTATCCATCCAAACTTTCTCCAATGGGGCCTCACATGAGGAAATGTATTCAGCTTCAGTTGTTCAATCTACAGTTATAGCCTGTTTGGAACTTTTCCAACTAAGTATAGCACTACTAAGGGTAAATATAAAATCCATTTACGATTTATTATCATCCTAATTAGATTAGAATCTTGCATCAGTATAACCTTTAACATGGAGTTTAGCTTTGCCATATACAAGAAAGATATCCTTAGCTCTTCATAACTATTTAAGGATATTCTTCATAGTGATCTAATGACTTTCACCAAGATTACTTTAGTATCTACTCGTGATACTTAGAGTATATGGTACATCTGGTCTTGTACAAACATAACATATATAATGGATCTAATAGCCAAGGCATATGGGATCTTATCTGCCCGTCCCCTTTCATATGATGTTTTGGACACATCTGTTTCGAGTAATGCACGCTGTGTACCATAGGTATGTTTCTTTTCTTAGCATTTTCCTGGCTAAATCTCTTTAACACTTTACCTATGTAAGTGGATTATGATAAACAAAGTAGTCTTTTTAATCTATCTCTATATATCTCAATTCCCATTATGTATGTTACTTTTCTAAAATCCTTCATGGAGAATTGTCTGGACAACTAGACCTTAGTGGCCTACAACATTGGTATGCCATTTCTTATGAGCAATATGTCATCAACATACAACATCAAGAAAACAATACCTTGCCTATTCATCTTTTTATAGACACATAGATCATCAGGATTTTTTATAAAGCCAAATTCTTTAATTGCTTCATCAAATATAATATTCCAACTTTGTGAAGCTTATTTTAGCCTATATATAGACTTTTTTAGTTTACATACCTAATTTCGATTTGACTTGGTTGTAAAATCATCAGCTTGTGTCATGTGCACTTCCTCTTACAAATTCTTATTAAGAAATACAATTTTTACATCCATTTTCCATATCTTGTAATTGTGATATGCAATTATAGCGAGCATTATTCGAATAGATTTTACCATGGCAATTGGTGAAAAAGTTTCTTCATAATCAATGCCTTCTACTTGATTATAACTTTTTGCCACCAATCTGGCTTTATACGTCTGTACATTACCATCTATATCAGTTTTTCTCTTAAAGACCCATTTGCATCCTATGAGATTTATCCCTTCAGGTGGAACAACGAAAGTCCGTACTTGGTTGACTTTTGAGACATCCATGTTTGATTTCATGGCTTTAAGCCATTTATCAAAATCAATGTTAAACACTGCTTGTTTAAATTTGGTAGGTTCAGTATCATAAGGCAAGTCAGATTAATCCACGAGAGATCCATATCTTTCTAAAGCTTGCTAGATCCTACCAGATTGATGGAGTTGTTGTGTCTCTTGAGCTTCAGGTTGAGCATCTAATGCTTCAACCATCAGCTCTGGTTCCATTAAAGTGTCAATTTGTGGTTCTTGAACTTCTTCAAGATCAATTTTACTCTCACTTAACTATTTTTCTAAGAAGATAACATGTTTAGAAATAAACACCTATTGTTTAATTAGGTTGTGAAAATAATATCTATGAGATTCTTTAGAATATTCCATAAATTTTCATTTAACTGATCTAGCTCTAAGCTTATTAGTTGCTATTCACTTCACAAAAGTCGAACAGCCTTAAATCTTGAGATGAGACAAAATCAACCTTTTACCATGCCATATCTCATATGGTGTCTTATCCACAGATTTGGTTGAAACCCTATTTAAAAGATAGGTAGCAATTTGTAAGGCATATCCCCAAAAGGATATCAAAAAGCATGCCTTAGACATCATGGTGCAAACCATGTTTAACAAGGTTCAGTTTCTTTTTTCAGACACTCTATTATGTTGTGGAGTTCCAAATGGAGTCCATTGTGATAGAATACCATTTTCTGTTAACTGACGCAAAAATTCTTGGCTTAAATATTCTCCTCATTGATTAGATCTAAGAGCAAGAATTTTTTTGCCAATTTGATTCTCTACTTTAGCCCTAAACTCTTTGAACTTTTCAAAAGCTTTTGACTTGTACTTCATTAGTGACATGTACCCATACCTAAAGTAATCATCTGTAAAGGTAATAAAGCAAGAAAACGTATGTCTAGCCATTGTATTCATTGGTCCACATACATCTGAATGTCTAGAGCCTAATAAACCACTAGCCTTTTCACTTTTACCTTCGAAGGGAGTTTTGGTCATTTTGCCAAAGAGACAACGTTTACATGTCCCATATGATTCATAATCAAATGGGTAAAGATAGCCTTATTTGTGTAACTTGGCTACTTCAGTCTTATTGATATGCCCAAGCCTACAATGCTAAATATAGATTTTTTATGGGTCATTCTTTTAGCTTTCTTCACATTTAGCATTGAGCAAAGGCATTTCATAATCCATAGGAAATAGCCTATTCTTCAATGAGGTCGATCCATAGATCATGTCATTTAGAATGACAGTGCAAGTTTTGCATTTTATTCCAAATTTGAAATTATCATTGGTAGTGAGGTATGAGACCAAAAGGATTTCTTGACAACCTAGGAACACAAAGATATTCTTTTAAATCCAACGTCATGCTTGTAGGCAATAATAAGGTATAAGTTCCAAGGGCAACAGTGGCAACCTTTGCCTCTTTGCCCCTTTGCCCATTCTTAGAACAACCTCGTTAAAGCCTAACTTTCTTTTGTTTTTCAACAAACTTATGTAATTACATAAGTGTGACCCACAACTTAAATCAATTATCTTGGTGGTTAAATCAGTAGTGGAATAATTTAACTCAATCATGTAAAGGTTAACTACATTCCTTCTATTGAAAACACTTCTCAATTTTACATGCCATCCAAACATTTTGGGCTTATGGCATTAAGTATGCCTCGCAATGTAGTTCATATAAATACCATTATCAACAACTTAGTATAAAGCATGTATTAATTAGTTATTCATGTATGAAGCCAATAATGATAAGGTATTAAATCTTTATTGGTCTTCACACTAGTTTTTTTGAAATAATAGCCCTTACTATTATTAAAAAATCTCTTCAAGGTATTTCTAGTTGGTTGGGACCCCTTTCAACATGTTACAACCTTAAGTTTGCCTAACAAGTTACAAGATGTCTAATTGGGTAGGCAATATAGCTTACCAATTGCATTTCTATGCAACTTCCAGATCAATTAGGTGGCAACTTTTTATCTAAATGTATCATATGCATTGCACCTAACCTTCATCTATAATGCTATGGAGTCAAGTTTGTATGCATCTAGAAAACACAGCATTAGTTGAATAAGATCCATCATTCATAACTTAAGTAGTTTGGATAGAAAAGACCTTGGGTTTGCCCAACAAGTCACCAACAATCATAACTTTGGTATCTTGCTATGAATGATAGAAGGAATCTTTATCATGCGAAGCATATGACTCAATATTGTACAAGGGGTTTTGTTTGTTCATTTTATCTTTGGATTAAGGTTTCATTATATTTACATGCATAGCATTTATAATGTTGTATAAAATAAAGCTACTATCATACATACTACTTGGATGATCATGGACTATAAGCTAGTGCAATTTCCTTGAGCCATCGAAGGAAATTGTTTGGTTAATTCCTAGATGAATGTCACCATATACCCTTGGGTAGATCCTCGCGGATATATGGGTGTGTAGGACTTAAAATATTTTTCTGACTTAGAAATGTCTTCTTGACCGAGACTTTTTTTTCGTGATGTGATGAGAATGAGAATGTATGGATTCTTGACTTGTGATATAGTGAAGGGGACCACAAGACGAATCGCTTATCTTATTGTTTCTGATGATTATCATGAAGTGGCCAACGTTTAAAGTCGCCATCGATCATTTCGGGCCAAGCATGACTGGATGCCTATTGAAACCTATGTTTTAAGTTACGAAACTTAAAACAGCAATCCTATGGTCTACATAGTACAAAGATTCATTATTAGGTTTGGGAGTTAATTACGCATGATGAGGAACGAACCTCTTCACGATGCCCAAAATCAGTACCTTACTAGTTATGTCTTATCTCGATTTCGATTATTTCGATCTTAAATTGTCACTATTTTGATATAACCCTTTTTTAATGCACGAATTTTATAGAAATACAAATCCAAGTTTTGATGAAAAGATTTAATCTTATATATGCCCCAAAGAGATGGGGAATATAGAAATTTTTAATCAAAATGACCTCTTGATTTTACTTTGAAAATGGAATGCTCCACTTTGGGCGTTGGAGATATACCCACGCAAAACATTACCTTTAATTTTATTTGAAATGATTGGAAAACATGAATGCAAATAATCATCACAAAGAAATCATGTTAGTATGGCAACAAATAAAGCAACATAACATGAACTATTCAATGTAATGATAAAGAGAAGAGTCGACTATTCGAATTTATCTCACAATTGGCATCGATTATATGGAAATATAATTTTCGAGATGCCTCTGGGTTTCTTGATTAAACAAGGTTTATTTGACACATTCATGGAAATTCGAGAAAGAGAAAAATTTAATTGTAGTTAAAAGATAGGGTTGGAGTATCCCCTTAAAAAGATGAGGTTAGAGTGTCCTCGTGGATGACAAATAATTTGGACAAAGGAAGATTTCTAAATTTTGACGATTTTGAAAAGCGAGATTGGAGTATCCCCTTGGAAGATAGGGGTTGAAGTATCCCCGTGGATGACAAATAATTTTGACAAAGGAAGATTTTTAAATTTTGACAATTTTGAAAAGCATGGTTAGAGTATCCCCTCGAAAGGTCAGTGTTGGAGTTTTCCCATAAGTGACATATCGGACACTCTTTAAAGAAGTCAAGTTGGAAAACTTAAGTTGACAAAACTTTGTGATTTAGAAAATGAGTGAGCATTGTGACGATTTTTGGCAAATGAAGTTGTGAACGAGGATGGTAAAGATGTAAAATATATTCGTGCCTTGATATGAGCTTGTGGGAGGTCGAAGCATGTTCTTGAGGCTGATCAGGTTGATACAGAGACATTTGAATGTCTCAAGAAAAAATTTGGGAAAATAACTTAATTTTGACCATGACCAAGAACATGGGATAGCATCGTGCGATCCTACTTTTTGAATTTATTCTAAATTGGTTTGAAGGCTTTATAGGGTGGACAAGATACCATTAGAAAGGTAACTCGACGACAGTCAATCTACAAATATTCCCAATATCCTAAAAAGTCACTTTCCATGGGAATAAAATTTTAAGTTCAGATTAATTTCGCTGCTGGCAGAGCATATGAGGGACAAGGTGTATCCAAGTTTGAAAAATCATTTCGGACTTACTTGGTATCAAAAAATTGCAAACAATAACTTCTAAAAAGGGAATTTCATGAGATTTTTAGGAAAAATGTTAGATGGATTTGGAAAAATCGTTTAGTGGGCCTAAAGGGCCCAACTAGAATGCACTTTGTTCACTCTAGGGATTCTAGATAGTTTAGGTTTGAAAAATCATAACACTTTCATTCGGACTGATTCAAGGATGAACAAGACCTTGTTTTAAAGATATTTTGACACATTTTCAGAAAAAATATTATAAAATTTATGAAAAATCATTTGGGATTTTTAAGTGATTTTTTAATTTGTAGCAGTGCTTCTACCAGCAGGGGACAAAGTAAAGCAGAGGGTATTTCTTATTTTCTTTATGTTTACGGGTCCAAACTCAAGTCATCGACATTTGAACATCCATGATTGAAGGGAAAGAGTGGCATGAGCATCATGAACTCATTTACACAGCCTCAGAGTATTTTGGGATGATGAAACAGCCTGTTGATCATACCACTCAAGGTTATGACTAAAAAACAAGGCACAAACATTTACTGAACAAGTGTAAGGCCATTTCTATTGCAAAATCAAAAGATTTGAGTTCGTTTAACCAAGATTCCAGATCTAAAAAACTTAATTTCCCTTAATATTTTTTTTGCTAACCTTAAAGAAAATGCTAAGTCCATGCTAATCCTCATTGGTTGAGGTTAACATGCTTGGCTTAGGGAGGATTTAAAAATCAGTTTTCAATAGCCATTAAACATGCATTTAGACAAGGAAAAGACAATGAAAATACAAGGGGATGGCACATAACATAAATGGGGATGCAAACTTTACTAATGGTCTTGACAAAGAAAGTGTTATGCATACATCTCATGAAGTGAAGCATGTTGAAAATGACAATGATTCATGACAAAATGCAAGCTAACATATTAACATGCTTGAAATATGCTAGGCTAAGGATTTATACATGGATGCATGGATATGGCAAAAAATGCATGAGCAAGAGCTATCAAAATAATGAGGAAGAAATGAGGTATTTTGCACATAAAAGGGGTATTAAGGCATCCAAATCCTAAACTACCATAACCAAAAGCCACAATAATGCATGAGAATCCTAAGAGGGTGAGGAAAACATGGAAAGCTCATTAAAATGATGAAGGTGCTGAAAAACAAAAAATGAAAGTGATAAAGTAGGAAGTTATACCAATAAGAAGTTATACCAATAAGAGTTTGGATGACTTACAAGAAACTATAAAAAAAATAAACAAACATGCTGTTCCTCTTTGACCATTTCTAAGAATCAAGAATAGGGCAAAGATGAATAAACACTATTTGGCCAGGGTGGAATGACGCTCCCCAGAACACAAGGGTGTTAGGTTTTCTAAGGTCTAATCCCTTTAGGCAAGTATAGAGTATCATGGATTTTTTATGTGGTTGCACCAACTTGTGCAAGCTTTGACTCAAACTTGGATGCCATTAGCTTGTGTGGGGTTTGATTCGAGTGCTGCCAGCTCGTGCAGGCTTTGACTTAGACTTGGGTGCCACCAACTTGTATGGGCTTTTAGTCAGGTGCCGCCAATTTATGCGGGTTTTGACTTAGACTTGGGTGCCACCAGCTTGTGTGGGCTTTGACTCGGGTGCTACCAGCTTGTATGGGTTTTGACTTAGACTTGGGTGCCACCAGCTCATGTGGGTTTTGACTCGGGTGCCGCTAACTTGCACAGGCTTTGACTTAGACTTGGGTGCCATTAGCTCGTATGGGTTTTGACTCGGGTATCCCTAACTTACATAAGCTTTGGCTTAGACTTGGGTGCCATCAGCTTGTGTAAGCTTTGACTTAGGTTCCGCCAGCTTGTGCGGGCTTTGACTTAGACTTGGGTGCCACTAGTTCGTGTAGGCTTTGACTCAGGTGCCATTAGTTTGTGCAGGCTTTGACTTAAACTTGGGTGCCACTAACTCGTATGGGCTTTGACTCAAGTGCCGTCAACTTGTGTGGGCTTTGACTTAGATTTGGGTTCCACCAAGTCGTATGGGCTTTGACTCGGGTGTCACCACCTTGTGTGGGCTTTGACTTAGACTTGGGTACTACCAGCTCATGTAGGCTTTGACACAAGTGTCGTCAGCTTATGCAGGCTTTGACTTATACTTGGGTGCCACCAACTCATATAGGCTTTGACTCGGGTGCCGTCTGCTTGTGTATGCTTTGACTTATACTTGGGTGCCACCAGCTTGTGTGGACTTTAAATTGAGTGCCGTTAGCTTGTGCATGCTTTGCCTTAGACTTGGGTGCCATCAGCTTGTTTGGGCTTTGACTCAAGTACCGCCAGCTTGTGCAAGCTTTGACTTAGACTTGGGTGCCACCAGCTTCTAGCTTCTATGGGCTTTAACTTAGACTTGGGTGCCACTAGCTTGTGTGGGCTTTGACTTAGGTGCCACTAACTTATGGGCTTTGAAAATGGTGCCACTGACTTATGGGCTTTTGGCTTAAACTAGGTGCCACCAACTTTTGTGGATTTGAAAAGGATGCCACTGACTTGTGGGCTTTGAAAAGGGTGCCATTGACTTGTGGGCTTTGAAAAAATGCCACTGATTTGTTAACTTTGAATAGGGTGCCACTGACTTATGAGCTTTTGGAAAGTTGCCACTAACTTGTGGGCTTTAAAGGGGTGCCACTGATATGTAGGCTTTTAAAAAGGTACCACTGAGTTATGGGCTTTGAAAAGGGTGCCACTGACTTGTGGGCTTTGAAAGGGGTGCCACTAACTTGTGGGCTTTGAAGAGGATGACACTGACTTGTGGGCTTTTGAAAAGATGCCACTGAGTTGTGGGCTTTGAAAAGGGTACCACTGACTTGTGGGCTTTGAAAGTGGTGCCACTAACTTATGGGCTTTGAAGAGGGTGACACTGACTTGTGGGCTTTTGAAAAGATGCCACTGATTTGTGGGCTTTAAAGGGATGCCATTGACTTATGGGCTTTGAAGGGGTGCCAATAACTTGTGGGGTTTTGGAAAGGTGCTACTAACTTATGGGCTTTAAAAAGGGTGCCACTGACTTGTGGGCTTTGAAAAAGGTGCCACTGAATTGTGGGCTTCGAAAAGGATGCCACTGACTTGTGGGCTTTGAAAATAGCCACTAACTTGAGGGCTTTAAAGGGGTGGCGATAAAGTTTTCGATAAAACTTCTAATACAAGTTTTTCTTAACCGAAGTTTATGACAAAATTTCTAGATGAAAGGGTTTTGGCATTAGTTCTTGACAAAATTCTTGACAAAGCTTCTGATGAATGTTCTCAACAAAAGTTTTTGATGATAGTTTCTAGACAACAATTTCTTGACACTGGCACTTTGACAATGGTTGCTTGATAAAAAGGGTTTTGACATGAAGTGATCAAAAGAAAAGGACTTTACCTGAATGACACTTGGTTTGTGAAGCTTAGAGTTCTTGCCAGGTATATTATTTAACAAACAAGTGATTCAATGGTAAAAAGTATGATCTTTTGGGTGAAAGATGCCTTTGACAATCATGACATGGATGTTTTTTAGGTGCTTTTTGGGATCTTTCTCGAATAATGAATGTGCCTAGCATGAGGCGATCTTCGAAAAATCCCTAGGATTGCTTTGCATTGTCTTGTGGGTGCTTTTGGTTTATGCCCCATCAAAATTGATTTTATCAATTCACCCTTACGAGTTTTCAACTATAGTCGAGCTGGCTGCTCAGATGCCTTTTTCGAATATTCATCTAGACCCTTTTTTGTTTTTGTTTTTTTTTTGCCTTTTGCTTTTTGTTGTTTTTTTATTTTTTTCTTTTTCTAAGGACGCTTTTTTAGGTTTTTGCCCTCTACGTGTAATATTTCTTAACGAAATCTGAGTTGACTGGGTTGGGCTAGACATTGTCGTCCATTTCTGACAAGATTAGGGCCCTTCTGAAGAAAGCTTGCTTCATGACATACAGTCTTTCCCAATTAGGGGTCCATTTGCCTCATGCATCTTTGTGAATTGGGAGGATCTTTTTCAATATCAATTCACCTGGGTGAAATTGTCGTGGGTGCATCTTTTTGTCATGGGCTCAAATCATGCATCTTTGATACATTTGACCATAGTAGATGGCTTTCATGCTTTTTTCCTCGATGAGGTTGAGCTGGTCATATCTGTTTTGGACCCATTCAGCCTCTTCAAGTTTAGTTTCCATGAAGACTTTGAGAGAAAGGATCTTGACTTCATAAGTAATACAACTTCTATCCCATAGACAAGAGAGAATAGGGTAGCACCTGTAGAATTATGAACTGAGGTTCAATAGGCATGAAGTGCAAAGGATGGCTTCTCCTGCCAGTCTTTGTAAGTCTCGGCCATTTTCTCAACTATTCTTTTAATGTTTTTGTTGGTTGCCTCGACTGCCCTATTCATCTTTGGGTGAGAAGGGACAAAATTATAATGCTAGATCTTGAACTATAAGAGGTCTGGTGGTACGAAGCTATCGTCGGGACACCTAAAAGGGTGAAGAAATAGCATTGCAAAAGGCACACACACAACCTAGGGATTTGAATAAGAATGGAAACAAAAAAGTAATTGAGACAAAGAGATTGAAAAGTGATATAGGCATGCAATATGGAATGATATATGCAAAAGTCATTTCATCAATAATGTTTGATAAAAATGCCCCTTACATAGGA
>JBBYHK010000006.1:19990134-20005091 GCA_038382065.1 Adansonia grandidieri | reverse complement strand
CCTTAAAGCTAGCAAAATATCTTGGGGAAAATTAAGTTTTTCAGATCTGGAATCTTGGTTAAACAAGCTCAAATCTTTTTATTTTGAAATGAAAATGGTCTTACAATTATTCCCTAAATGTTTGTGGCTCTTTCTTGAGTCAAAACCTTGAGTGGTATGATCAACGGGCTGTTTCATCATCCTAAACTACTTCGAGGCTATGCAAATGAGCTTGTGATGCTCATGCCACTCTTTCCCTTCAGTCCTAGATGTTCGAATGTCAATGACTAGAGTTTGGACCCATAGACATAAAAAAATAAGAGATATCCCCTACTTTGCTTTATTCCCTACTGGCAGCATAACTATTGCAAATTGAAAAATCATTTTAAAATCTTAATCAATTTTCATGAATTTTTTGATATTCTTCTATCAAAGCATGTCGAATTATCTTTAAAATGATGTCTTATTCACCCTCGGATCATTCCGGATGAGAGAGTTATGATTTTTCAAGTCTAAATAGTCCGAAACCTTTAGAATCCGAACATGTATTCTTGTTGGGCCATTAGGCCCACTAAATGATTTTGGTAAATTTTTTAAACATTTTTCCTAAAAGGTTCATGAAATTCCCTTTTCAGAAAAGGTATTGTTTGCAAATTTTCAATACCCAATTAGTTCGGGGTGAATTTTCAAATATTGACACACCTTGTCTCTCATATGCTCTACCAGCAGCACTATCAATCTAAACTTGAAAATTTGTTCCCCAGAAAGTGACTTTTTAGGGTAGTGGGAATATTTTTAGGATGACCCTCATCGAATTACCTTTCTAACGGTATCTTGTTCACCTTCTAAATCCTTCGAACCAATTTAAAATAAATTCAGGAAGCAAGATAGTGCGATGTTGTCCCCTATTTTTGGTTTTGGTCAAAATTGAGTTGTTTTCTCGAATTTCGTCTTGAGACATTCGAATGTCTCTGTATCACCCCGATCAGACTCGAGAACATGCTTCGACCTCCCATTAGCTTGTATCAAGGCACAAATATATTTTACACCTTTACCATCATCATTCACAATAATTTTTTTTGTTAAAAGTTATCTAAATGCTCACTTATTTTCTAAATCACAAAGTTTTGTCAATTTAAGTTTTCCAACTCGACTTCCTAAAAGATTGTTAGATGTGTCACTTTTGGGGATACTCTAACCCTGACCTTTCGAAGGGATACTCCAACCCTATTTTTCAAAATTGTCGAATTGAAAGAGCTTCCTTTGTCAAAATGATTTGTCATCCATAAGGATACTCCAACCTCGACCTTCCAAGGGGATATTCCAACCCCATTTTTTAAAATTGTCAACCTTTAAAGAATCTTTCTTTGTCAAAATTATTCATCGTCCACGGGGATACTCTAACCCCATTTTTTCAAGGGGATACTCTAACCCTTCTTTCAATTGCAATTAAATTTTTCTCCTTCTTGGATTTCAATGAATATGTCAAACAAATCTCATTTAATCAAAAAATCTAGATGCATCTCGAAAATTGTCTATTCGGTTGTTCCCAGATAATCGATGCCAATTGTAAGATAAATTCCAATAGTCCATTCCTTTCCTTTATCATTGCATTGAATGATTCATGTTATGTTACTTTATTTATTGCCTTGCTAACATGATTTCTTTGTGATGATTATTGGCATTCATGTTTTCAAAACATTTCAAATAAAATTAAAGGTAATGTTCTACGTAGGTATCTCCCCAGTGCCCAAAGTGGAACATTCCATTTAAAAGTAAAATCCATAGGTCATTTTATTGAAAATCTCTATATTCCCTATCTCTCCAGGGCATATACGAGATTAAATCTTTTTCATCAAAACCTGGATTATTTCTACAAGATTCATGCATTAAAAGGGGTTATATCAAAAAATGACAAGTTCAGATCGAAAGAGTCAAAACCGAGATAAGACATAGCTGGTACGGTACCAATTTTGGGTATTCTGAAAAGGTTCATACCTCATCGTGCGTAATCAACTCTCGAACCCAAACGGTGAATCTTTGTATTACGTAGACCACAGGATCGATGTTTTGAGTTTCGTAACTCAAAACATAGGTTTCAATAGGCATCCGATCATGCCTAGCCCGAAATAATCAGTGGAGACTCCAAGCGTTGGCCATCTCATGATGCTCATCCGAGACTAATAAGATGAGCAATTAGTCTTATGATCCCCCCTCACTATGTCATAAGTCGAGAATCTGTACTTTCTCATTCTCATCACGTCACGAAGGAAAAGTCTCGATCAAGAAGACATTCCAAGTTAAAAAATATTTTAAGTCATACGCATTCATAGATCCGCGAGGATTCACCCCGGGGTACGTTGTGACAATACTACATGAGTATCGATAAATATATAAGATAGTCAACTTCCTAAATTTTATTAAAAATTCTAAAAAATTCCTAAAAATTAAAAATTTAACTGTGACAATATCTGCAAAAATAAATTTTAAAACTTCACAAGTATAAAGTTAAAAGCTAATTTCTTTAACGTTGATATTCATCTTTTTTATCCAAGATGTGTTTTTATGACCCTTGAAATGGCATTAATTTTGTCATGTGCACCTGTGACCATTTAGATATGACTAAAAAGGTCTTGAAACTATCTAGTTTACCCTAAGGAAATCTTCCCTAACCAGGTGGCTGCTAAGTTCTTAGTCTCAGATATTTTTAGACTATTAAGGACTTAGCCAAGACAAAATTAGGTGTCAATAGTTGTAAGAAATGTTCCTCCTCCTCGTGAAAGAAGCATGTGCGACTTAAAAAAACTTTCTCGATGAAAAAGTGTCCTCTTGATCAGAACTCTTTTTTTCAATATAGGGAGAGCAAGAATGAATAAATTCTCATCTTTTGATCATGAGTAAGGATCATCGAATGCATCACTCATTCAACTGATCTTGGATGGCCACCATAAAATGGCCAATGCTTAGAATTACCATCGATCATTTAAGCTAGGCATGATCGGATGCCTATAGAAAAAAATATTCTAAGTCCAGAAACCTAAACATTAATTCTGTGGTCTGCATGGTCCAAATATTCAATGGTTGGGTTCGGGGTTAGTTACACACTGAGAAGCATTAAAATCCCCACAATGCTAGAAATAACTACCTTCTTCTATGTCTTAACTTGGTTTCAATTTTCTCAATTTTGCTTTGTCGTTATTTTGATATAATCCTCTTTTTATGCATGAATTTGTAAAAAATAGTAAATATGCATTTTAAAAGAAATTTTAATCCTATATGCCTTTCATAGAAGTGGAAAACATAGAGATTCTTGACAAAAATGATACTGAATTTAAATGTGAAAAACTAGATACTTCATGTGAAGCACTAGAGCTAACACAAAATATTACCTTTGTGATTTTTAAAAAACAATTTGGAAATATGAATGCAAAATGAACATCACAAAAAAAAACTTGTTAGTAAGATGAAAAAATTAGATAATATTGCATAAAATAAATCATAAAAAGAAAAGGAAGGGACGATTAGAATGTATCTCATAATTGTCTAAAAATAACCAAGATAACAATTTGTGAGATGCATTCGAATCCATTGGTTGATAAGATGCATTTGGATCCGTTGGTTGATTAAGGCGTTAAAACCGAGTTTGAATTTTGAAAAATCAGGAGAAAATCTAGGAGAGAGAAAATTTGATTTTTGATGATTTTTAAAAAAGCAAGGTTGGAAAACTTAAATTGACAAAAATTGACTATTTTTCAACAAAAATGTCATTTGTTACATTTCTTGACAAAACTGTCAATTTTTTTATTTAAATGATAGGATTTGACAAAAAAAAATTTAATAAAATTTAAAAAAATGATCGTGCTTGATCTAAGACTAGAGGTAGGTTGAAAAATATTTTTAGACTTGGTGGAGGTTGGCTGAACTCACTTAGATGCATTTAAATGCCTCGAAGAGGGATTTTGAAAAAATCAATTAATTTTGATAAATATTGAAAATAGTGGACAACATTGTACTAGTCTTTTTTCCAATTTTATTCTGGGAGAATCTGAAAGTGGTAAGGGTCAATGAGGTACTATTAGAAAGATAACTCAATGAGGATTAATAGAAATATATTTCAAAAATCCTAAAAAAAATCATTTTCTAGGTGGAAATAATTTTCAAAACAGGGACTAATTTGATGCTAACACCATACACAAGGGAAATTGCACAGTAGAATTGAAAAATTATTTCAAACTCATTTGGAATCATTAAATTGCAACTAATACCTTTCCAGAAAGAAAATTTCATGAACTTTTTAAGAAAATATTTAAAAATCTAGAAAAATCATTTGGTGGGTTAAAATGGCCCAAAGAAAATATAAATTACTAATTCCAGGGGTTCCATATAGCTTTGGTTTGAAAAATCGTAACTCCCTCATTTGGAATGATTTAAGGGCAAACAAGATACCATTAGAAAGGTTATTTGATGCCCTTTAAGGAAAAATATTAAAAAATTCAAGAAAAATTATTTAGGCTTTGAAAATGATTTTTCAAGTTATGATCACCATGGTGGTAGCATGAAATAAGGGAATCTTTCGATTTTCATGTTTCCTAGAACTGAATTGGGTTATGGACATTCAAATGTCCATGAAAAAAAGAAGGGTCAGTGGTAGTGGCTTTAGAAGCTTATTGGCACAATCTTAAAGTAGTTTGGGATGATGGAAAAGCCTATTAACCTTGTCACTAGAAAGGGACATTTGACAACAAGATCATGGTATAAACAACTTTAAGGAAATTAGAACGGGCATTTCATTTTTGAAAACCAGAATAGTCAGCCTCATTAAACCTTGAATTCAAACATGAAAAGCTTGATTTTTCCCCAAGATTGGAGGACCAATAGATAGAAAACCTTAAATCCATATTAATCATTATTATTTGAAGTTAACATAAACTTGGGGGTTTTTAGAAAATAAATTTTTGACACATAGCAAACAAACATTTTGACTAATATGTAGTGAACTAAGTATGACATTCATTGCAATAAACATAGAAAGCGTGTTTAAATAAGCAAAGATGACATTTAGACTTGAAAATGATGACAAAAATGCAAGGAAATTAACAAAAAAAAATGCATGGAGATATTATCTTCATGAAAGACATCAAGAATCATGCCATAGGAGATGATATTAACATATTTAAAAAAGAAAAAGCTTGTTGGAATTTTCAAAAGATGATTTAAGATAAACTAAGCATATAAACATAGTGAAACATGGAAAAAGGGCTTACAAAGCACAAAAAAATCCTAAGTCTCCCACAACCAAGGCCATAAAATGCATGAGAGGCCTAAAAATAGGGTCATGGTCATGTAGATATAGCTTCCTAAGATGATGAAAATGATGATAATAAAAGAAAATAAAATGAGAAAAAGATGGAAGTTATACTAAGAAGCTTTAATCTTTGCTTTGGCCTTTGAGTAAAAAACTAGTCAACTTTAAGCTCACTTTCTTCCCTCTCTTTGCTATCGATTAGCAAAAAGGGAATGTAAAGAAGAACTTAATGGCTGTAGCATCAAAGAAAATGAGGTTGAAGAGGAGAAATTAGGGCAATTGAGAGTTTTAAAAGGTTTTTGGAAGGGTAAAAATGAGCTACTGGAATAGTGTTTTTATAAGGTTAAGAGGGAACATATAAGGTATCAAAGAATGTAAAAAGTATATAGAATCTTTTTCACTAACACATAATGCATTTTATATAGGATTTAATTTTAGCCATCAAAAACCTAACAAAGGTGGGACATTTAGGACATCAGTAATGTACAATTTAAATTGTACTAAGAGGTAGGCTTTCAATATTTGGTTGGCTGGTTTAGTGTCTTTGGAGCCAAAAAAAAGCAATGCATAAGCTGGCCAAGTGAACAATAGCAACTTTACCCTTCATTAATCCATATTATAACATGACATGTCCCTATGCCAAGCTTAATGGACCTTCAAAAATGTTACAATCGAATGCTCAAAGACCAAAAGTGAAATCCACATGATTTTTAGGAAGTTATGTTTGAAATTAGATGAATTTTTGAGCTAAAGTCGTGACCAAATTTGAATTTTAATACCATAGTACAAAGGGGTGAAAATACCATGCACTAGGTAATTTTTGCTTAATTGTATCGATATAGAGCATTTTGTATCAATACAAAGCATTTTGTATGCATATAGAGCATTCTATATCGATACATAGAGCAAATTTTGCCTAGATGTATTGATACATTAAAAAATGTATCAATACATTTGAGCCTGTATTGATACATTTTGGCCAAAAATCGTAATTTTAGCTTTGACATAACCTATATCGATATAAATGCAAATGTATTGATACATTAAACAAATTTATCCATACATGGCCTTTTATATCGATACAATTAGAGCTTGTATTGATGCCTAAGGGTCATTTATTGATACATACATGTGAAAATGTGAATTTTATGTACTTTCGACTCTCCAAACACCTCACCTTAGCTGGGAATGGGTAGCTGATTTGTGCTTGTCTAGATGACCTTAATGATACCTTAAACAATGACCTTTAATGCCTTGAAAGTTAGCCTAGACAAAATAGGGTGTCTACAAATGTTTATGATTATTGAAAATAATTATTTTAATGTTGATGCCAATTTTTTTTGAAATACAAAATCAAATAACTTAGTCTTCTAAACTAATGCAAAAAAATTAATAAACTCATTTTCTTAACGAGTGTAAAAATGATTAGGTAAGAGCCTTATAAAATCATAATTTATTTTTCCAAAATTTTGTTCTAATTACCTTTGTATATATTAAAATAACTCACCTTTTTTTAATGGTAGCTTAAAATTAAACTGTTCGATGTTAGGCAAAAAAGTCAAGGGCTAGGAAGATAAGTCAAAGAATACTTAACAAGAAAGTATCTTATTTTTAGAATTAAAGATATAAGTTCTTATTTCAAGAATAAATATTTATAGATATCTTATTTAAAAAATCAATGATATTTAGTATTTAAATATAACGCTTATACTATAGTTTTCTTCTCAATAAGATATTTAATTTTTTTCCCAAAGTTATACATCTTCTATTCTTTTTCAAACCAATTTTTTTTACAATATTAATGCTAAACTTAAAATTGATAACTTGTATATATTTATATCATACCATGTATTCCCATCAGTCAAATCATGTTTTTGGTCTTGTACTTTAGTTAAATTTATATTTTAATCCATGTAAAATAATTTATCAAAAACCAGTTCATTTACTTTTGTTAATCTGTAAACTAAGTCAAATTGATAACGAAGTTAACAAATCTGTTGTTAACTTGCTAACATGGCTTTTGAGCATTCTGACATGGCATTTAATTGATGATGTGTCATGCTATGAGTGTTGACTTTAATCCCTATATTATAGAAAATGTTAATTTAATCTTTTACAATAATTCTTATAAATTTAAGTCCTGTAATTTTTAATTTTTTAACTTTAGTTCAATTATTAGCAATGTTAAATTTCTCTCACAAGCAAGGTCGAATTATGTCCTGAAAGCCAGTTTTTGCATTTAAAATAATATTGAAAAATTTTAAAAATTATTTTATATTAATATTTATAATTAAATTGACATAACAAAAAAAATATTATTTAAATAGTCATTTAGGTAGGTCTGGGCCAGGTTGGGCAAGTGTTAGTGTCACGGGGCTATTACCTTCTACCAAAAAGACATGCCTAATGAGATGTGCAGCGCACCTGCTTATATGCACAAAGACCTTTCCTTGTTTATCCGATATGGGATTAGTGCACGCTACCACCTTCTTTAAAGTGCTTAGCATTGCATTCTCCCCCACCTAATCTAGTGATGCCTCAGTCACAAGCTTCTCAATCATTTTTGCCTACCTGTCGCTGGGTTGTTCGACATAGAGTTATGGTTTGTCCAGCTTGCCTACCCACCCATAAGGGTGCTCAGCATGAAATCAGACCATCAAGAGTTGGCTCTGATACTACTTGTCACGGAGCATTACCCTCTTCCCACAAGACAAGTTTGATGATATGTATAGTGCACCTGCTTATATGCTCAAAGACCTTCCTTTTTTTATCCGATGTAAGATTATACACCTTACTTACTTCTTTAAAGTGCTTGGCATGACACCAACACATGAACATGCCTACATGCTAATTTGAATGTTGACTATACAGCTATATATTTTCTTATTCACTAATTTTTTCTACTTTAAAAATATAAGATAAACATGAAGAAATAGTTAATAATTGTGACAATGATCCAAAAAGAAAATTATAAATACTTTTTTCACTTTATTATTTAAAATTCAAAAATACTCAAAGTCAAAAACAAAACTTTATCATAACTAATTATTATTTGTTTTGCAAAATTGAAATAGGGAAATCAAGAGAGAAGTTGAAAAATAGTTTTTTTTTTTTTTTTTTTGTAATTACCTTATCATTTAACTAGATAAAAAAGTTAAACCAAAAAGTAATTTGATCCCTATGCTTAAATCAAACTCTTGAATTTATTTAAAGAAATGGAGAAAGAAAATTAGTTCATAAGTTTAATTTTAACTTTTGAATTTTATTGTTTCATTAAAAATTTTTAGTTCTCTTAATTGGTATAGTATTTTTTTCTTTTTATTGATGAATTTGATCTTATTATAATTATGTATTTTAGTTTTAATTTTAATTTTAATTTTAACATTATTTTTAAATGTTTTTGTTAAAAAAAAAAGGTTGCTATAACAATATTATTTCAAAATATATTACTTTTAAAATTTCATATAATACTTAAAATTATGTAAAAATGCAGTGTCATTCTAAATAAAATTTCATTAGCAAATTCAGCATCCAAATATTAAATTAACAAGTGAAATTTAATATTGTCAACTATTAAACTAAAATTAAAAATTAAAAAGCATGAGACTCAAATATATAAGAATAATTATTAAATTCGTAATTTTTTATAATATATAAAATTAAAATCAATGCACTTAAATCATGTCACATCAATAAAATTAAACATCACATCATTATAATAAAAAATCATGTCATCAAGTTAACAAAAAATTATTAATTTCCTTATCTATTACATTTAGTTTATAAATTACCAAAAATATAAAAATTTCAATTATGATTAATTATTACATATAAACTAAAATTTAAATTTAACTAAGGTATATGACCAAAAACATGATTTGAGCTATCCTGTCTGAAGTTACGAGAATTAACTCAAAAACTCAAAACCACCCCTAGTAAGTGAGGTCTTTGTCTGTCTATTTGATTTGCTTTGCTCTTTAAGCTGTAGGCGTAAAAGAAAATCATGAGCTTAAAAATTGGAGGGCAGATAGAGAAGGTGAATGGAAGAGAACTTTCCTACACTGAATTTGCAGAAAAATACTTAGCCCAAAACCAGCCTGTGCTGTTAACTGGTTTGATGGATGATTGGATAGGTTCCAAACACTGGGTTTCCTCCAATGCCCAACCTAACCTCCTCTTCTTTTCTACCCATTTTGGTAAATCCAAAGTTCAGGTATTTCCTTCTCTTTCTCAAATTTTCATTTTTGTTTTCCTTGTTTTTAGGACATGTCTTTTTTACAAACACTTGGGGTGCAAGGGAATTTACTGATTTTGGACGTTGGATTGAATTCCCCTGAAATTATGTACTATAGGTCGCAGATTGTGGTACAAGGGAATTTACTGATCACAAAAGGATAGAGATGTTTGTTTCGGACTTTGTTAATTACTGGCTTCACGGTTTTAGGGAGAACCTTGATGATGACGGGAAGTCCGTTCTTTATTTGAAGGACTGGCATTTTGTGAAGGTGCGTTTTTAACCTTTTAATACCAATTTTTTATTTGATCATTGTTTCATAGACGTTCCTCCTTTTTACCTATAATCTTCCTACGCAGAATGGATTTCAGAACTCATACATTATCACCCCTTCTATTATAAATTGTTTTGTGGCAATTAAATGTTCTAGGTATGTAGCTGAGTTTCCAAGTGTTTCATTTTAATTGTTCACTACATCAGTTTATTAGAAACCAATGCAGTTGGGTACATCTATGCCAACCATCAATATGTACTATTAACTCTAAAAATACAGTAGCATAGGAGTCTATCTCTTCATTTTCCTAACACCTGTTCCAACATATATTCAGTCACGGGTTTGAGAGTATGATCCTCCAAATGTATCGAAAAACTTTAGAAAAAAAATTGAGCATATCTGTGTGGAAGACATACCTTATCTGACAGTTACTCTTGAGTCTGGGTAACTTAGATATTAGTTAAGTTTTGGATTTCCTTGGCAGAACAGAGTCATAGATATTCAGTGTTTTTGCCCTGATTATGTGCAAAACAACAGACATACATGTCAACTTATAAAACTATTCATATAAGATTTGAAGAGACAAGATTTCTCAAACTATTAAAGATGTCAATATGTCATTTAGATCATTGTTTCTCTGACATCATGTCAAATTGTATTCACTCCTTTTCTTTCCTTTTTGTTTGTTGTTGTTGATTATTGGTATATCAATGTTTTGTTTTTGTTGTTCATTTTGTGTTTGCTCCAAACTTTACGTCTTTTATTTTTCAGATTCTGGTTCTTAACAAAAGAAATGATTATTAACCAAAGTATGACTAGTTGTGGGTGCAATTCTAATATGCTGTTATGCTTTATGCTACATATGTTAGGACACTACCAGCTTAGTTGTCTCAATTGTTCATATCCTTGTCAACAGGAGTATCCAGAATATCTAGCGTACAGAACTCCTCTGTTTTTTACTGATGATTGGCTGAATCTTTATCTTGACAATTATCGCATGCATGAAGATCCAGACAATTATCAGGAGAATAATGATATAAGTTGCTCTGACTATCGCTTTGTGTATATGGGAGCAAAAGGTTTGAGTATAGATGCAACAATATCTTCTGTAGTTAGATAATGTTATAGAACTGTAGATATATACCTTGCAAACAGATATGCTTAGTGACCACTATGTATCCATGAATAGTTATCCTAAAGGCAACTATCTAATCTTTTAAATCTTTCATGCAGGATCCTGGACGCCTCTTCATGCTGATGTTTTCCGATCATATAGTTGGTCGGCCAATGTCTGTGGCAAGAAAAAGTGGCTTTTTTTGCCTCCTCTGCAATGTAATCTTCTGTTTGACAGGCATGGACAACTTCTTGCCCAATTTAGTTATAGGCATGTGTATTGATTGTGGATTTTAATACTGTGGCTTTTTTGGACTTAGTAAAAGGACATTAGCGAGTATTAGAACTATAACAACTATTTCTTTGGCATTTATTGTTGTTGTTGGAATCCAAGAAAAGGGCAATACCCAACTGAAGAGGTGCTGGAGTTTGTCCTGCACCACTCCAATGCTGAAGTCAGTTAAGGTGCTAAAGAGGCAGAATAAGAGTGAAAAGTCTCTTCGAGATCCCCTATCTAAATGGGATGTGGTCCTTTACATAACATGCCTTAATGTAGTTAGAATTTGGGAGTGATGCATTGTGCTACTTCTCTCTCCTATGCATGGTGGCATTAATATTAGCCTAGTATGCTCCCCTGAGCTGGTAACCAGGAACGTCTTGTCGTATATGGACCTCGTGGATTTTGCAGCTCTCCTGTAGTTTGATTTTGGCCTATGTGTTGGATCTGTGGTCTTCATCCATATCTATCATCATATAAAAGGTTAAAAAGATTAGAATAAGGCAACAGAGAAATTTACCTGCTTTCTTTTATGGGTTTGTGATGACAAATGCATAAGGTTATTTCCTTAATCTTACATTCTATTCTAGCCAATTGGAGCTGACCATGTTACAAGAAAGCACTTTCTACTCATTGCTGGCCTTTAGTTTCATTATTTCTTGACTGCTGTCTTATTTTACCTCAGGAACTTGAAAAGCTCTGTATATAATATCTTTGATGACATTGATGAAACTAAATTTCCTGGTTTTAAGAAGGTAACACATCCTTCTAGAGATTCAAATTGTAATTATGATTTTTCTCCTGTACATCTTAAGCGTATGTTCTTATTTTCATATTTTGTGCAGGCTGTCTGGCTGGAATGCATACAGGAACAGAATGAAATTATCTTTGTGCCTAGCGGATGGTACCATCAAGTACATAATCTGGTAAAATTATTTTTTTTTTTTCTATTCTTTCCAATAAATTCTTTTTGAATGTTATCAATACTTTGAGGGCGTGCAATTAAAAGTGTCCCCAAAAAAGGAGAATAGACTTGGAGAAAATGACAAATAGAGGGATTTAGGAAGGGAAGGGCATAAGCTGATGTGTTTGTTGGATGCTGAAGAAATTTTTTTCTCATGGGGTCCTAACATACAAAGAGGGGTAAAAAAGCGGTCTGGCAATCATAGGTTCCAAAGCTATGGTGTTACTGTGGTTTTGCCAAAACCATAGTCTCAAGCCTCACATAGATATATTCGGAGTAAGCTTTATTTCCTGTATTGAATGGTACATTTCTTTTAACTAATAACACAAAGTATTTCAGGAGGACACAATATCAATAAACCACAACTGGTTCAATGGCTACAATCTTACTTGGGTGGTAAGTGGAGTTACTACAGACCAGTATTTAACAAATATAAAAGCCCAGTTCTTCAGTATGTCTTGTTAATTTATTTTTTTCTTTCAGTGGGATCTACTATTAAGAGACTACAAGGAGGCCAAGGAGTACATAGAGGATATCAAAGACATCTGTGATGATTTTGAAGGTATCTGTCAACGCAATCTTGCAGCAAATACAGGTATTATATTAAGCTTAACAGGGATGATAATTTACCACATGTTCAATTTCAGATTTTTCTTCGGCCAAAATTTGTTCTCCCTTTTCCTACTAGCTGATTTTTATGGCTGCACACCAAACTTTAGTGGAGGATTTTATTTATTTATTTTTGGATTATGCAGGGTGTTGGTTATTAGACACTGATAAGTTAACCACATGATCTAATCCAATGTTATTCAATGATTTTCCTGAAGTCCATTTAGTTTGCAACACTAAAGAATTTCAAAGACCTCGCACACATTTTTGTGGATAATTTCATTGAGTTGATTCTGCAACTTACTAGAACTCTCTCTATCACATATGCCATGATTTTCCAACATAACATAACTCTTTATATTACAGATGCCCCAGTGCTATTTGTACTTGGACAATGATAATTGATTTTCCAAAATTGATGTTCTCTTTGTCATATCTCGATAAAAGTTTATCCTTTTTCCACAGGAATGAATTTTCATGATTTCTTCATCTTCGTATCACGCTTTTCACTGGCTAATGTGGTGGAACTGTATTATCTACGTGGTGAATCAAACTCTGAAAGTTCAATCTGGCACTGGTCTGCTATAGTAAAGCATTTTGCTCTAAACCTTGCATCTTTAAGGAAAATAGCATTGAAGATGAAATCTGATGGCGTGCAAGGAAATCTTGGCATCCTAGATTTGAGAGAAAATCTGAGTGATCCTAAGTTTCTTAAGCTATGCATTGATTTAGGCAGAATTTATACAGTGATCCATGAACAAGAGAACTGGAGCTGTACTGTGAAGAAAGTTTTGATGGCTGATATGGAGGAGTATGGCTCTCAAGTATGTAGTCCTGAAGATCTTGTTACATTTATAGACTATGCCGTTTCAAAACTTAGTAGAAATTGCACTGAACAAAACACTTTTCTGTCTGTATTATATGATATCCAGCCGCATCAACAAAATTAGCAATTATGGCCGGTTTTTTTTTTTTTTTCTTTTACCTCTATATTGCTTTGGCTATCGGCAGATGGCTGGCTTGGTGATTCGGTTGCATTTCCCATGTTTGTGTTGTTCAGAGAAGTTAGTTTTTTCCTGCAAAAACATTACTTTTATACAACAATTATAGTTTTATCCTTATTCTTTCTAATTTCTACCAAATATGTGAACTATTATTCTGCTCTATATGTATTCCCGTTGCTGTGGAGACTTCCCTATCAGCAACCAGTCTGCCTCTGTTAAGAGTGAGTTTGGGGTATTAGCAATTTTAGCAGTTTTTTTTTTTTTTTTTTGCGAAGACTATTTAATTGATTTCCTTTGTACTATCTTTTTTTATTATTTTTATTTTTAATTTTATTTTATATTCGTTTTTGTCAAAAAAAAATAAACAAATAAAAAGAATCAATCAAATGGAGCCTAATTTCGACATTTACGTTCTCTATTAACCAATAATTAGTTAATTAGTTAGTTTTCTAGAAGATGATATTAGGAAAATTTATGCATACGGTAAGACACATAATCTATTAATTATTAAAAATTTATGAAGTTTGAAACCAAATTTTCTAGTCACTCAAATAACAAAAATTAATTTATTAGCAACTTGTAAACCGAATCCACGTACTTTTTAAAAATATTATAGTTTATTAAAATATATTACAGAACGATTACGTGTAAAGCATCTAAATTTAAGGTATACTTCATCCTAAATCAATTAGATATTTTTATATAATATGTTAAATATTGAAAGACTTTTACTTAATTAACTTTATAAATCATATAGTATGAGTCAGTCATAAACTCTATATTCATTATTAACTGCAAATCATCTGGTATGAGTCAATCATATATATATATATATATATAAAAAGAGGAGGGATTTATTTAAATTAGTATAAAATTAAATTAGTTTTATATAATTGTATAATTTTTTATACAGTTTATATTTATTTAATTCGACCATTATATTTTACATTCTATTCACGTAGATTATGCACGTCAAGTTTTGAATAAATTAAAGTTATCTTACTATTTATTGGATGTAAAAAATGTAATAGTTAAATATATATATATATATATATATAAATTAGTATTCTCAATTAATAAGATTGAGGTGCTGGATCAATTTGAAATTTTACGTGCACGACAAGTAAAAATTTAACGATCGGTTTATTTTAATATTAATCGTATATAAAGTTATGCATGTGTCTAGAACTAATTTAAC
>JBBYHK010000006.1:19953894-19980799 GCA_038382065.1 Adansonia grandidieri | reverse complement strand
CTGAAAGACCTTTTCCCGTCATTCTATCTATCCATAACATTTCAATAAAATTTGCAAAGTAAAATAAATTCTTTTTTTTTTTTTTGTTTAATTACTATCATTTATCTTTTCCACTAATTTTTCGTAATAAAAAAGAAAAAGAAAAAGGAAGCAAATTTAATTTCGAAGCTGTTTTGAGGGGAGGGGAGGGGAGGATAGGAGCTGAAGATTTCAATTAATGTCTAAGGTTAGTCTCTTGACTGTTTCTTGTTTTCTGCCTTTTTTTAAATTTTTTTAATGCTTTTAGGGTTTTTCTTACTCAATGCGTATTTGCTGAAATTAGAAAACGGGAGTGAATAAACACAAATAGTCATGAATTGAGTTCGTTTTCTACTTTAATTTCCTAAGAACGAGAAATTTTACTTATCCGCGTAGAAATGGGTTTATTTGAATCTTAGTAGCTTCAACCTCTGTTTGGATGCTAAGAAAATAGAGGGAAGGAAATGTTAATATTTGCTGATAATTTGAAATAACTCAAAATTTCAACCCTGCTTTTCTTCTTTCCGAAAACAAAATCGAGGTTAATAGGATTTTCTTTGATTTCCTGCAACTCAACTGAGCATCAATTTTTGACCTTGCATTTCGTCATATTTTAGTATAAATATCCGATGTTTGTTATATATTGGAAATCTTGAATCAATATATTTGATTGCTACAATTAGGACAGGGGGGAATTTGTTCTTGTACTGTTTCTGACTATGGCTGGTATTGTTCTACATGGGGGTCGGTGATGATCCTTCTGGTTTTGGTTGGGCTCTATTTCATATCATTATTTGTAGTAGTGTCCTGTTTACATGACAGTAGAAAGTTTCCAACCTCTTTTCATTCTGCAGAACATTATGCGTTGATTGTGTTCTTTTCATTTGTTTAGGCCTTGTTGTATAAATGTTCGGGCACTTAAGGTGGAAGTTGCTGCCACAATGGTGTTGGTGACCCGTCAATTGCAGGTATTCTAAGAAAACTTTTGACTAATGCTGGTAGACTAGGAGTGTATGAAATCATGGAATTGAAATAAAGTTCTATAGAAACCAAGAGTTTGATGGCGGAGTTAAAAAGTTCCTACCTTGCTTCTATGGCAGATAGGTCCATCAGGCGCTATTAGTTGAATCCTATGAGATGTAAAATCCTGTTCTGGAAGCTCTTGTTTGTACTGCTTCAAGGAGTTTTATTTATTGAATTTGGTATCTCATCTACTAAACTAGAGATAGCTTTCTTTTGGTATCTATTTGAAATTTTACAAGTGTGTTGGCCATTTTTATTGCATTTCAGGGTTCATGTGTAGCATTCCTTCAACGCCATTTTTATTGCATTGCAGGGTTCATGTGTAGCATTTCCTTCGACCCCTTTATCATGGAGGAAAGGATTGACATTAAGGAGACATGTAGCTACACTTTGTCTGCTTGGGAGAAGGGAGAGGAGCATATCATTAAGGCACTCTTTTTGTTTAAGGTGAGCAACATCTCCCTTATGATTAAGCAATGAATCACAGAATTCCTTGCTAGTAGCTTTTTGATGTAAGGTAGGGAAGAGGGAGATAACAAGAAGTTAAAGAATTGAAACAGTTAAGAAAGATAGATGCTTTAGAGATGTATAGGTTCTAAACAGAAACCTTTTAATAGAAAAATAAGAAAAAATAATCGAATGCATTGCATTAGCTAACTAGGTGCATATAAGTAGGCTAAAATCCTACTCCTACAAGACTTTTTATTCCTAGAAGAATCTTAGTTAAACTTAATTATAAAACTTATCCAAAAGTAAAAAAAAACTTTTATCCTAAACAGTAATCTCTTTGGACTAGAATTTTTAAGATAAAGATATAAACTTGATCTTAAACAAAAGTCTTAATAAACTAGAACTCTTATATATTCTAAAGCAATGATTTAAAAGAAATATAACTCTCTTGAAAAGACTTAGTTTCTAAAGCAGTAATCTTGATGCTTCTGCATTAGTCTCTCCTGGTTGAAAAAGTGGCAGCATTTGCTGAAAAGACTTTATACGGTCCAAACTCCTTAGACTTCCACTTATGATATGTACCCTTAGCAAACCAATCACCGATAGCAAAGCTCATAGCGTCACCGCAATTAAAACCACAATTGAATCCAGCGTGATATGATCTTTCAAAGGTAATTTCAAACTCTCCAAGCTTCTGCAGAGCCTTGTAGACAGGACAATCATGTCTAAACAAAATATTTGGAGGAAATAGTATTGTTTCCCCTAAAAGCGCATCAAAAGCATCATCGTCACTTTCCTTGAAATGCCTATGTTGATTGACAGCATTTATATTAGGGCTACTTGTACCTCTTCATGGACCTTTCAAATATAAGCAACAAAAGCTTCTCCATCGTCACTCACCTTAGTTTTCCTGCCTTCATTCTCTAACTCTTCTTTATCATCTTGGGTAGTGGTGGTCATCACTCTTCTAATCATCAAGGATTTTCCTTGTGCAAGACATATATCTAAATCCTCATCATCTTCATTATATTCATCATAGACTGGATCTGAATGTTCCTGATGTTCTTCTTCAAAATAAGTTTGTACAGTGGCCCTTCAATCCAAGTAGTCTTCCTCGGGTAACTTTGCATGGAAATCATTCACTTGGACATTCGGTCCTCTGCCATTCAACTCTAGAGCATGTAACAACTGCTCTTCTAGTCCACCTCGTACTGCAAAATTTGCAGGTCCAATATTATGGAAAGGGTTTGTAGGCTTTCCTTTATCAAATACTTCCTCTAGACCTCCTTCCGACTTGTCTAAAGGGTCCTGGTCACCTTCCAAAATCTCCATTTAGGCTCCCACATGTCCTTGTCGTTGCAAAGCTTGTGCAGCTTGCTACAAAACCTCCACTGTGCCTCAACTTGATCTACTCTGTTTGCTGTTCTTGGTTTCCTCTTCCAAGGGCTTTAGCAGGTCCTGCATAGCTCTGATACCAATTTGATGCAAGGTAGGGAAAATAGGAATCGCTAGAAAATGAAAGAATTGACACAGCTGACAAAGATAAACGCTATAGAGATTTTTAGGTTCCAAACAGAAACCTTTTGATAAAAAAATAAAAAAAAATAATCGAATATATTGCGGCAGCTACCTAGGTGCATATAAATAGGCTAAAATCGTACTGCTGTAGGACTTCTTATTTCTAGAAGAATACTAATTAAACTTATTTATAAAACTTATCCTAAATTAAAATAAAACTTTTATCCTAAATAATAATCTAATTGATCTATAATTCTTAAGATAAAAATATAAACTTTATCTCAAACAAAAGTCTAAATAAACTAGAATTGTTATCTATCCTAAAGCAGTAATTTAAAAGAAATATAACTCTCCTGAAAGGACTTAGTTGCTAAAGCAGTAATCTTGACGCTCCTCCATCACTTTTCTCTTAGTATAATAATGGTTGGGTTGATCAATTTGGGGGGTATATTTGGAAGTGCTGATCCTGAAAGGGCCAATGCTTTTAATTTATCATAATGAATTTTATCTCTGGAAGAAAAACCAGTAATGTTTTTTCCTACCACTTCTTTCCTTCTCCCAATTTTTCCATTTCTTTTTAATTTCTATCTTCATCAAAAAATTTAGAATTGAAGGTACAAGTTGAAGGAAAAGAGGCAGGAATCACCTGATTGCCAACAAATGTCTGTAAAGAAAATAGGCTGGTTAGTTTTCTCTGAACTGAAATAAGAAAGAAGGCCTTTTCTTTTCTCTAACTTTTTGCGAGAAAATGAAGTGGATGGGTAGAGGAATACACTGACATTATTTTATTCTGAATCTTTTGTGGAGAAATCCCATTCCTTCGGTTATTTTGTAGATTGCTTTTGTCTGAGTAGTTAAAATTAAAATTAATGATGTTGAAAATGCAACATAGTAATAGCATGTGCTTTTGGTGCATAAACTTGATTGAGAAAATTTTGTACGACGTGATGTGATTGTAAATGTAAAGTTGTATCTTGCCTCTGATTACTGATGTGTTAATGGTGCCAAACATCGCCTGACGGTGCAATGGTGCTTATTCTCTAAGTACAGGTCTATGCCAGTCATATCTTTCTGTCATTGATGTCTTCTCCTTGGATAAACAATTCTTGCCTCAGCATTCATATTTGTTTCCCTTTACATGTGAGGATGACCAGAATGTTTTTCACATGATATGCGGTAGAGTAGGTGCAAACATTGTCTTTGATCTTTATAGGAATTGGTTGTTGGTGCTATTCTACTACTATTCTGTCCAAATAAATAATTTTTGCTTGTAAAACCAAATGAATTTTTTCTTATCTGACATTTTTAAACATTCATTGCTGCCATGGAGAAGAGGTGAAGGGAAAGAGCTCTTTCATTTTGAACAGGAAGTGAACTCATTTTCTTGTCTACCTTCCATAATTATTGTTGTTATGTTATCTTTGCAGTCCTATTTTCCTTTCATTTTCTTCAAATACTTTTTCACTCTATGCATCTTGAACATATAAATTCAGATTACTTATTTTTGCAGTATAGGGGCTCCCCATACTCGTGGATTGGATGCCAAAAATATTAGAATTTCAGCCTTCAAAGGCAGTGTTCAGGATGATGAATCAGGTGGCAGAGCAAATGAGGGGAATGTTCCGAAATGTTCTATTAAAGTTTCGTATATTCCAGAAGATGGTGAGGAGACCATGATGGAATCTTCAGAGGCTCATAATGGTCCACTTGCCTATGCCTTGAAGACAAGTGAGAACATTGTGGGATCCCCTGCTATTCAGGAATTATTCAAGAAATGGATAATGATATTGCAATCACAATCCCCAAGTCAAGTGATGGATGATGCTCTGGGAGAAGAATCACATCCAAGGGATGCATCAGAAAATCAAATTGGCACCCGAAGTAACAGAAAAAGCGAGATTCTAAAGATGGTTTGGAGCCATTTCTGGGCCATGGATGCAACAATCAAACTACCCTTATTAGTATTGTAAGTATAGTTCATGCAGGGCATGATCTCTCTTTCTGACCCCCAGCCCCTTCTCCTGGAGTTAATCCTAGCAAACTATATGATTTATTACCCTTAGGTATTATATTTGTGATATCATATAGCTGCATCCTTTGCCTTTCTAAGAAAGAGCAAAGAATGTACAATATAATTCTTGTCTTGATTTAAGGACTTCTGGTACTGCTCTGATAAATTGTTGCCAAGTTAACTGGTTTCTTGGTTCTGATTTTGTTCTTGTCAACCAATAATAGTGCTCACCTTTCTAGCCTCAGGATGATTATTAGTGGTTATTGGTATTATTTGTTGGTCAAAATTGCAACTTGGATTCCTTACTTCACTATTATTGTTTTTTGTCAATTATTTTGCATTGTTCTATGTCTTATTCTTACTTTGAATACCATTTTGTAATAACATGAATAGTAATTAACTTGATGGTCTATGGATGAAAATGCGGTGTCTATATCTGCATACATTGCTAACAATTGCTCTGCTGTATATGCAGTATTCCATGGTACCTTGGTTTCAGTTTGATATACGGGGCTAAAGTTTCAAAGGAGTTGACTCCTCTGTGGGTTCTTGGTCCCCTGATTGTCGCTCTTTACATCAAGATGCTTGGAGGCTTGTGTGCGCTTTATGTTTTCTGCTTCAAGCAGACGGTTCAGATAATTAGGAACTTACCTACTTACTACCCCCTGGCTTATAATTATATAGCACGTGGAAAGTTGAAGAAAGATGTACAAGCACGTGTATGGCAACCTGTGGTAGACATGAAGAATTTGGACTACAAGGAGATATGTAGAAGAAAGATGAAAGATTTTCGAGAGTGGATGATGGAAAAGTACCTGGACTTTGTGGAATCAATATGGCCAGATTATTGCAGAACCATTAGGTTCCTAAAGAGGGCTAATCTCATTTAGATTTGGAATCTTAGGTGAGAGATTAAAATAAGTGGGTTTAGAGTTTGAAAATGATTCAAAGGTTGAAAATTTTGGAACAGAGGTAGCAAACCCCATTTTGTACGGGGCAGATAACATGATATATGGAGTTACAAAAGGATTGAAACTGAATTCCTGCCAGATTTTTGTTTTTGTTTTTGTTTTTTTTTTAATTCTTACTTTTGGCAATGAAATGATATTAGTCATGGTCAAAGATGTCTTTATATTGTCTTTTCTTCCCCCGTCCCCTGTATGTATGTACTAGAAGATTTATTGCTTTTGGCGACGCTACTTCTTGCTCTTTTTCTCCTTTGAGTCGTAAAGGTCAATGTTTACTTCACAGATGTTCCAGTCCCCACCAAATCGAACCACCGAAAGGTGAAAAATAAAAATAATCCCATTCGTTAAAGTTTCTCGAAATTCCACACTTCCTGAATAAATTATGTGGTTTGAGTCTTCTTAAATTCCCTTTAATTCGTTTTGGTATTCCTAAGAGTACACAAACTTGCGCTGTGTGACTCGTGCGGATAGGCCCTTGGTCTTCTGCTATATGCATAGATACAAATGTGCATACATAAATGCATGTTTGTTTATCGCATCCAAGTGTGGCATAGGTTCTGCTCCATTTTCTGACGTCACTTCTTCCTTTTATTCCCCTTTTCATTACCTGGTATGTTCTTTCTTCTCTTTAGTTTCTTTGCCTTTTATCTTCTTTATTCCTTATCAAATTTACGGTTTTTATTTATTTATTTATTTATTAACAGTGTTTGGTCATGATAAAGAGTATCGGTAGAGTGTAGATAATAATGGTCTTATTGTGAGCTAATGGTTTAGTTATTGGTCGGCTCCTCTTATTTTATAGGATGCTGGCTGCTAATTGTTCTGGAGACTTTTATCAGCATTGTACATTAATTCATCAAAGCTTTTCGAGCAACTCGCTTCTAATGTGATTTCCTACGTTTTAGAAGCTCGGTCAACTATTTTAGGAATTGGCGATAACGATGAAGAGTAAATGCTTCGTTCTTTTGGTTGTAAGAGAATCATGGAGTAATGTTAACAGACCTCCGGGGTTTAGGATCTCATTTATAAACCCATTTACCCATTTTAGGTAAAATAAAATATGTTTTCCTTATATTGACCAAAAATGCTAGCACCCGATTCATATGGAACGATGTGAATGCGGCCGAGGATTTAGTGGATTAGAATTGATAATTGAAATGTGATTGACCGTGTGGGTTGCATGTTATAATCTCTAGAATATTCTGATCTGGGAAAATATATAGAGCTTTTATAAATGTTTTTCTAGTAATTTATTACATTTACATCTATGAAGTACCAACACAGGCAGTCCCCTGTGCTAGTGTCGTATGAGTGTTTGATACAGATACATTACCGACATAGTAGAATACGTACTGAACACGTTGATACACACCACAAAAACAAAACTCAAATTGGATACGGTCCTAACATGATCAAGACATGAGTGTCCAAAAAAGGGCATGGATGGACACGAAATGAAAGAAATTTTTTTTTACCCAAAATGATTTCGAACAAAGAAAAATTGAGCCAAGACAATACCACAAATCTACAAGCAGAAGCTATATTTACTAACCCTTGATGTTGAATCACAAGAGAAGGATGAAGAGAAAGAGAAAGTGAAGAACAATTGTTTTTGAAAAAGAAATGAGAGATGAGGGAAAGGGGGAGGGATAGGGAAAAGGAAGAAAGCGAAAATAAGGGTAAGTAAGAAGATGGGGGAATCGGAGAAAGTGAAAAAGAAACGAGAGATAAGAGAAGAGAAGGGACGAAAGAGAATAAGGATGAAGAAGAAGGCAAAGAAAATAGAAAATGAGAACAACGTTCATGTGGGTTTACCATCTATTTATCTTTTGTATTATTTTTACTTCGCTATATATGTTATCTATACTATTATAAAATGAGTCATTGAATTGGTGCCATGAGTTAATCAGCACCAACCCAGTCACTAAAATTACTTAAAAATTTTTAAAAAGTATTAGCAATAATAAAAACTTAAAGATAATTATATCTTTTTTTTATTTAAAAAACTACTCGTTAATTATATATTTTTAGTTATTCTTTTCTCAATTTTACCTTTTTTTATTGAATGTATAAATGTTCTGACTAGTATTAAACTTAATTCGTTTAAAATTAAATAATTGCCAATTTAACTGAATTTGCTTCACAAAGCTTTGATAAAAATGTTTAAATATGCTAAATTTTTAATTTGAGAAAACCTTAATTTAAAGTGTATTAAATTGATTATGTTTTAATAAAAATATCAATATTTTCATTTATATGAAGTATTAAAATATATATTATTGTCATGTCTTGCTATACCCATGTCCCTTTTTAAAAAATTATCGTGTTGCCGTGTCTATTTCATGGTGTGCCTATAGTACGTGTCCTTTTTCATGCTTCATAGTTTGACATGTGATTCAATTTTAAGTGCATCTGAAATTGTTAACTATTTCTTTTAGTTAAAAGAGCCTCGTTGATGTTTTCCTCATTTAACCAATATAAAAAAAAGGGATCAGATTGTTCAGTTCCATGAGTTGGTTCAGTAGTTCAAACATGTATGTTAAACTAAATTTTTATTAAACCAAACATGACCACTAAAAAGTAAGAACTGAAAACCAAAAAAATTCAATAAAAAATCGATAAAACTGGATTTAAGCTATTAAACCAAAGTTCAACCCAAATTGAACCAAATTTCAAAAATTGTGAGACTACATAATATGGCATTTTTGGCCATTTTTCAAAATGGAATTTTGAGAAAATAGTAGTCATACAATTTTGGGCATATTATGTAGTCCCACAATTTTTGAAATTGGTCAGCAGAATATTATGATCATATTATGCTTATTAACAATTATTATTATGCTCATTATCAAAGGGGTAATGCACCTTAGTTATGGTCATGTTTTACTGGCCTCTAACTAAGGTGCATTTTAGCAGGTATGTATGTCCTGCAAGAAGTCTACGTCTTTAGCAACGGAACTGATTGACCTCACCGAACAAGGAAAAGAAAGACAAGAGAAGAGGTAATAGTTGAATTAGCTTCCAATCCTAGCATACTCAAGTTAGCATTCCTAAGGCACTAGCATAATCTGAGTGCTTACTCTTCACTCGCTAAGCAGTGAGATCTACTTTTTTCCAAGAAAAAGAGATGTAATAGGGTTCAATACGCCTAATGAAAGGATTTTAAGCTAGAGGAGTGGTACTTTTGAGCATGATTGATGCAATCTTACTCAAGAGTCAACCAATAATAGCCCGATCGTATGACTTTTTTTGCTATTAAGTGTCCATTGGTGTGCATACTGCAGATTCCTTCATGGATTTCTTTGAGAATTCTTTTGGCTATAGAGGCATCCATGCATCAGATTAGTACTTGATTCTAGTTTCTCTTGTACAAAATTCCACCATCCAAAATAAAGCTCACTGCTATTTTCTAGATGGTTCTCTTATCGGTTTTGGTTGCAAAGTTAAGGTGTCGTTGATCTTTGACATATCAAAGGATGTCATGATACCATGGTAGGCCATCATTCTCCTATTCAATATTTCGATAATGTGTTAGAGTTGCATAAATGCTCATCTGAATAGAAATGATATTTAATTCTTGATTAACTTTTAATATGGATGACAAAGTGGACAAGGCATTAGCTATTTGATTCTCTTCTTGAGTTAAGTGCTAAAAGCTAATATCATTAAATTTTTTTTTGAGTTTTGAAATTAGCTTCCCATAATGAATCAATTTAGCATTGTGTATTTGCTATTCTCCCTTTAGTTGGTAGATGTCTAGGACCGAATCTCCAAACACTTGTAGAGTCCTGACACACCTTTCAATTGCGGCTTTGAGTTCCACGACATAGGCTTTGTATTCAGCTATATTGTTCGTACAATCAAAGTTCAGTCTTATAGTAAAAAGGTAGTAGTTTCCTTTAGGTGAGATAAGAATTGCCTCGATTCCATGCCCCAATGCATTTGAAGCTCAATCAAAATACATTTTCTGAGGTGAATTGCTATCGAAAGTGTCTTCTACCTTGAATATGTGCATCAAGTTTTTGTAAGGAAATTCAAAGTCGAAAGCTTGATAGTCACTTGTTGCTTGTCTTGTCAAGAAGTCTGCTATTAGTTTACCTTGATGGCTTTTTGGTTCATGTATATGATGTAATATTCGAAGAGTAAGACTTGGCACATGGCCAATCTCTCTGACAAGGTAGAGGCATCGCATAAATATTTGATGCGATCAAGGTTGGTGATCAGCCACAAGTTATGGCATAGAATGTATTGCCTCAACCTCTGGGCTGTCCAAACCAAAGCACAACATAACTTTTCTATTGCTAAATAGTTGTTTTCACACTCTGTGAACTTCTAGCTTAAATAGTAGATAACCTACTCCTTCTTACTCGACTCATCATGTTGACCTAATGCACAACCCATAGACTTATCAAAAATTAACAAATGCAGAATTAAGGGTTGATCGAGCATTGATGGCACTAGTACTAATAGGCTTTGTCGCAACGTGCTCGTCCTTAAAGCTTTGGACAATCTAAAGAGCTTAGAGCATGTGACTTAAAAAATGTATGGTAGTAATGGTGGTCAAGCCTTTGAGTTATCCTATGATTGGGATTTGGATTAGATGTAGTGATATGAAATGGGAAAGATTATTGGGTGAATTGCTCATCCAACTAGTCTGAGATGGCCACCATGAAGTGGCCATAAACTTGCAGTCACCACTGGTCATTTCGGGCTAGGCAAGATCAAAGGCCTCTTGAAAACAATATTCCAAGTTACGAAATTCAAAACATTGATTTTAATGTCTATAAAGTCTAGAGATTTGTTGGTTGGTTTCAGGAGTTAGTTACGTGTGTGGAAGGATTAGTACCCCCATAATGCCCGAAACGGGTACCTACTAATTATGTCTCACTTCAGTTTCAGATTAGTTGGCTTTATTTGGTCATTATTTAGATATAATCCCCTTTTTATGCATGAAGTTTTGGTGGAAAATGTAAATCCGAGTTTTGAAAGAAGATTTATGTCACCTGTGCACCGTGGAGGTACAAGGAGGATAAGGATTTTTATGAAAATAGTTTTTAGATTAAATTTTAAAAATTTGGATATTCAGTATTGGCATTGGAGAGATACCACATGGAATATTACCTTGTAAAAATTTTTTTGAAAATGAATTTTAAATACGAATGCACGATAGTCACTACTAAAAGGAAATGTGTTAGTAAGATGAAAAAGAATATGCAAATATCATAACAAACAATTATAAATAAAAGAGCGTAAAAGAAGGGACGATCAAAATATATCTCATAATTGTCTCAATTATTGAAGAATAATCGAGGTGACAATTTATAGAAGGGTTTGGATACAATGGTAATTTGTAGGATGAAAAATATTTTAATAAAACAATTCGGGGCATCCGAAAAAGAGAAAATTTTTGAATTTTTGAGGTAAAAGCAAAGTTAGAGTATCCCTTCAGAGAGATAGGGTTAGAGTATCCCCAAAGATAAAGTTATGAAAATAATTTGGAATAAAAAGAAATTTTAAGTTTTCTAATAAAAAACAAGGTTAGAGTATCCCCTCGAAGTAGTAGGATTAGAGTATCCCCAAGATGAAAATTTTTTATGATTTAAGAAAATAATTAGAAATCTCGAATAAATTTGAGAGAGAATTTATGTTTTTTAGGGAAAAATGGGGTTGGAGTATCCTTTCTGAGTAGCAGGGTTGGATTATCCCCAAAGACGAAAATTTTTTATGTTTTAAAGGAAAAAGGTTTCTTTTTTTTTTAAATAGGATTTTGAAAATAGGAAATAAAAAATTATAAAATATAATTTTGTTTTAAGCCTTGGTCTAAGCCTAAAGGTTTTGTATATTAGGAATCAGATGCACTTTGGGACATTTGAACGTCTTTATTTCAAAAATTAGGTTAAAAATAAGGGATGATATTGCGTTATTTCTTTTCTTGAATTTACTTCGGGTGCATCTGAAGGCTTTAAGGGGTAAAAAAAGTACCATTGGAAATATGACTTTATGAGGACAAATAGAAAAATATTTAAAAAATCCTAAAGAATCACCTTCTAAGTGGAATTAGTTTTTGGATTTAGGCCTGTTTCAACACTAGCAATATGTACAAGGGAAAGGGCATAATGGATTTTGAAAAATCATTGGCTTATTTGAAATCTTAAATTGCAAACACTACGTTTCTGGAAAGAGAATTTCGCAAACTTTTTACAAAAAATATTTAAAAATTTCATGGAAATATGATGGACCAAAATGGCCCAAACAGAATATAGTGTGCTGGCCATAAGGGTTTCAGACAACAAATGTTTGAAACATTATAACTCCCTCATCTGGAATGATCTGAGGGCGAACAAGACATTGTTAGAAAGGTATTTCGATGCCCTTTAAGGGAAAATATCACAAAATTCTAGAAACTCATTAATGGTTCAACAATAATTTTTTAAATTCAGACTAAACTGCTACCAAAGCAAAAATAGGAGAGTTATTTGGTTTTTTTAGTTTTTGCAAGGATAAAGTTGAGTCTAGGAAGTCTGAACATCTATGATGGAAAGGGACAAGCGACATGGGCATCATGAGTTCATTCCACGATCCCAAAGTAGTTTGGGATGATGAAACAATCTGTTAACCATGTCATTGAAAAGGTATTAGACTCAAGATCAAGGCTTGATATATCTATCAACTAAATGGGCTATTTTTATTAAAAAAATAACATCTTGAACTTATTTAACCATGAATCCATCTCTAAAGTATTTAGTTTGGCCCTGAGGCTAGAAGATTAATTTTATGAAAACTTTAAGTCCATGGTATTCTTATTTATTGGAGGTAGCATGAACTTGGGGATTTTTTTTCTAATAATCAAATTTTTAGCAAGCAAGCAAGCATCTTGAAAACGAAGTCATGAATAAAGTGTAACATACATAACAGTGAACATGAACAACACATTTAAGCAAGTAAATGTGACATTTTAACAATGGAAGAGGTGACAAAATGTAGGATTATAAGAAGAAAATGCAGGATTATAAGAAGAAAATGCATGAAGATGCTTAAGATGAACATGTTTGAACAAAGTGGCTAGAATCTTAAAAAAAAAAGTCATTTTCACTTCATGAAACCTACCAAAATGCAAGAAAATGCATGAACATACATAAGAATTATTGAGGTGAAATTTAAATACGAGATAAATATGTGAATATCAAAGGAACATCATAAGAAATACATGAATAGAGGCTGTTAGTATGATGAAAATGAAACATGGCATGTTTACATATCCAAACAACATTAATTATCAAGAGGGTTATCAAGATCCTAAGACCACCACAACCAAGGCAACAATAATGTATGAAGGTCCTATGGTGGTCATGGAAGCATGAATGGCTCACTAAAATGATGTAGATGATAAAAATAGAAAATACATGGAACAAGATAGAGAAAATATAGCAAAAAAGGATTGAACTTTCCTCTTTAATTGAAGCTATGACTTTAAGCTTAGTTACTTCCTTCTCTTTGCTATTATTTAGCAAGAAAAAGATGAAAGGAAGAAGTTTTCTGGTAATATTATTGATGGTAAGGTGTTTTAAGGATGAAAGTATATGAAAGGTTGAGTTTTTACAAGTTTTCTGGTGGTGGTTTGGGGAACTACGAGAATAAAGTATGAAGGTCAATGGGACAATATTTTTTGAAGAGTTTTAGGGCTGAAGATTGTTAGAGGATTTTTTAAAGGTTGCTAGAACAGAGTCCCTTTGCTGAGCCAATTTTGGTCCCTATTTAAATTCAATGCTTAGCCAATGCATTTAGGAGACAAAGCGAGGCCTTCTTTTATCTTTCATGCATGTACTAGGGGATAATTCCAGGTACTGTGCTTAGCTGGTCTCATTTTCATTGGTTCTGCCATGAAGAGTGGTGGTGCAGAAAAGTTAAAATAGCCTGCAATGGGAGAAAAGTTAGAATATCCTTTATCATTGGCTATTTATGCTTTAAAAATCTATTTAAATCTAATCACGAGCCCATAACTAAAGCCTGGTATGAAATATGATGATTTTTGGTACAAAAATCTTGTTTGAATAGGATCTTTGAAAGCTAATAAGTGGCTCAAATTGGCCAACAATGCCTTGGTGTATTAATACAAAACATTCTGTATTGATACACAAGGCAACATTTATACATGGCTATCAATACAATGAGGTGGTATCGATATTAAGAGTAAAAAATTATTTCTAGTCTCGAGATTTAGAGGCCTGTATTGATAGTCCATGGATTTATATCAATACTCATGCTTGTGCATCAATACATTTTGCAAACAATCATAACTTTAGCTACTGCCAAGGTCCATATCAGTACAAACATGCTAGGTATCGATACCAAACCTTTTTGTATCAATACAACATGTGAAAATTCAAATTTTTGGTGACATAAAGGCCTCGTATCAATACTTATGCACCAATATAACTTGTACGTACTTTAAGCTCTTTGAATACTTCACCTTGGTCACAAACAGTGGGAAATTATCTTATGTACTCATCTAAATGACTCTGATGACATCTCGAATAGTAACCTTTGATGCCTTATTTTTACATTTTCTTTAATACGACCTATAGGCATTTTTGACCTTCCTCAAAAAAGTTTTTTGATTAGCACTGTGTCGCATAATAGTGTCAATAACACAGTAACTAGCAATCATCCCTAGTTCATTTCATTATTTTTTGATTCTATCATCTTTCAATTAAGTCTTGGGATGCCAAAAGTTAGCCTAGACAATTGAGGTGTCTATAATTGCCCTTTTTGGCTGTTGCTAAGTATGAGGGACATGGCAAAGACAAATAGACACCATTTTGTTCAGGTAGGATTATGGTTTTGCGCGCCTACAAAAAAATAGAGATTTAGTTAGTGTTATGTCGAGATAGGCTGAGTATATATGCAATGATTTTAATAGAAACGAAAATTTTAGTGAGTTTTATAGGGTTTAACCTTCCTACTAGGTTGTTTCTTAGGTTTATCCCTCAGAATGATGCCACCAGCTTGTGTGGGTTTTGACTCAATAGGCATCCAGCTTTTGATGGATTGAGGTAGGCTGTATCTTGGGTTTGAATCCTAGATAAGTGCCACTAGCTTATGTGGAATTGACTAATTAAGCATCCATCTCTTTGTGGGCTGAAGTTGGTTGTTTCCTGGGTTTGACCCTCCAAACAGGTACGAACAACTTATGTGGGCTTTAACTCAATAAGCCTTCAGTTTTTTATGGACCCTAAGGTAGGTAGTTTTTGGGGTTTGATTCCCCAAACAAGTGCTAACAATTTATAGGGGCTTTAACTTGATAGGGGTTAATTTTTATGGATTGAGAGGTAGGTTGTTTCTTAGGTTTGACTCCCCAAATAAGCACTGCCAACTTCTGTGAGCTTTGACTCGATAGGCATCCAGTTCTTTATGGACTGAGGTAGGTTGTTTTTGGTGTTTGACCTCCTAAATAGGCTCCAATAGCTTCTGTGGGCTTTAACTTAATGGGCATCTAACTCTTTATGGACTGAAGTAGGAAAAGAAAATTATTCTGCTCTTTGGGGACTAAGATAGGTAAGCGTTTTGCTTTTTGAGGACTAAAAAAAAGTGAGTTTAGATACCTCTCTTGGATGATTTTCAATAAGCTTGTACAATCAGAGATACTTACCTAAGGCCTTTTGAGGGTTTTTTTTAGGTTCCCCATTAATTTGACTTTTGTATGCAGAAGTTGGTACCTGAAGGGCGTCAAATGCTGTAAATGCATGTGGATGCACATGTGTGCTTAAGATTATGCAAGAGTGATGATTTTAAAATCTAATCCGATGATCAATTTTGGCCTTCTCTAGTTGTTTGCTCTTCAATGGGTGCAATAAAGTGATCTTTTGCCTTAGGATTGACCTACCTTATTCTAGATTTCAAAGATTTTGAATGCAAAGGTTGTTTATTGAAGGTGCAGATAGCTCGTGATTATGGAGGTGATCCTAAGTTTAGATGGCTTATGATTAGGGACTTTTATTGCATTGAGTTTACTAACAAATAAGGGGTTTTCTTTTGTTATTTATGATTCAAAGTGTGTTTTTGGCGGTCTGTATGGATAGTTTTAAGTTTTAGTTAAGGATGACAGTTTGAAAAGAACTTTGGCCCTTTGTCTTTAGGCTGGGGTTTACTGGAAGGAAGTTTTAAGCACATTTTCAGAATCTGAAGTGGTGTCCTCCAAGGTTCATTCTTGGTCTTTAAACATGGAACAAAATTCTTGTGAAGTTTCCATCTTTCCAAGTAATGTAGGAAATCCTGTTATCAGTTCTATTCATTTATCAAGCATTATCAATTAAATGATAAACATGATGCAACGTGGAATGCAGAAGTTGAAAAGACTTTGTAAGAGATCAAGTGATTGTATTTTATTTAAAAGAAAAAAACTACAAGTTATGACAAATTATAGGATCATAAAAGATTTTAAGATACAAAAAATTCAAAGGGGTTTCCTTGGCCATTTAGCCCCTGATGTTGATGATGTGAGTCTTCCACTAGGTGTTTTCAGAAACCTTTCTCAAGCAATTAATCCTTTTGGTGTTGGCTGACTTATAAAAAGATTTTTCATTTTCCTCCATGATGGGATGAAAGCCTCAAGGTTAAGTAGTTTCCATTTTTCAAATACAAGTAAAAATGAGATTTGGTGAGGTAGGTCGGCATAGAATAGGTGAATTAGGTTTTGATTTGGTATCTTGATTAGGGTTGTGAATGCAGGTAAATTGGTTCTTGATTTGGTTCGGGTAAGAGGAGTCCGGTCACTTAACCCGCCATTTTGGGTTTTCAACCTAAGCTAGCTCTTTCTCTTTTTTTTTTTTTTTTTTTTTTTTTTTTTTTTTTTTTTTTAAGAATGGAAAGAAAAGGAGAAATATGATGATTTTTTAGGTTTTCATCCCAAAATCCTTTCAGGCATAATATTTCTTGACAAAATCAGAGTTCATAGGCTTAGGTAGGTCTCTGCCGTCCAGCTCAATTATGATTAGGGCTTCTTTGGAAAATACACGTTTTATCTCGTATGACCCTTCCTAATTTAGGGTCCATTTTCTTCAAGCATTTTTATGGATTGGGAGAATTTGTTTGAGTACCAAATCACCTTATTGGAACTGAGGAGGGTGGACCTTTATGTCATAGGCTCTCATCATGCATTTTTGATACATCTACCCATGACATATGGCTTTTATTCTTTTCTCTTCGATGAGATTGAGCTATTTATATTGATTCTTGACCTATTCAGCCTCTTTAAGTTGTGATTCCATTAAGACTCTGAGTGAAGGGATTTTAACCTCAATAGGTAGGACAGCCGCCATGCTACAGACCAAAAAGAATAGGGTAACACCTTTAGAAGATTGTACTACTGTGTGATACGCGTATAATGCAGAAAGTAACTTTTCATGCCAATCTTTGTACATCTCAGCCATCTTTTCAACTATCTTCTTGATGTTTTTGTTGGCTTCTTCAACTGCCTTGTTCATTTTTGGATGATATAGGATGGAATTATGATGCTAAATCTTGAGTTGAGAATAGACTGCTTACATCATTTTGTTTCATAGGTTGCATGCATTATTAGTAATGATTTGCTCGGGAAGACCATATCTATAAATGATGTCTTCTTTCATAAATTTTGATACAACAGATTTAGTGACATTGGCATAGAAACTACCTCTACCATCTTGATGAAATAATCTACAACAACCAGAATGAAATAGTGCCCATTAGAAGCCTTAGGGGTAATCAGTTCGATCATGTCCATGCCTCTTATGGAAAAAGACCATCGAGCTGTCATAACCTATAGAGGTGTTGGTAGGACATGGCTTTTGTCTACTTAGATTTCGCATTTGTGGCACTTTTGAGCATAGCTGATGCAATCTTTTTCAAGAGTCAACTAATAGTAGCCTAATCTTGTGACTTGTTTCGCCATTCAGTGTCCATTAGCATGCATACCATAAATTCCTTAATGGATATGCATTGGAGTAGTATTTGATCGCAACTTTTGTTCTATAAAATTTCACCATCTAAAATAAAACTGGCTGCTAATCGTCGAATGGTCCTCTTATCAGTTTCAGTAGCACTCTTAGGATATTGCTGATCCTTGATGCACTAAAAGATGTCATGATGCCACGGTAGGCTATCATTCTCTTCTTTGATATTTAATAATGTGTTGGAGTTGAGCAGATGCTAATTTGAATGGGAGCAACATCCATTCTCGATTGACTCTGAACATGGATGACAAGTTGGCTAAGACGTCAATGATTTGATATTTTTCTCGAGGTAAATGTTGAAAGCTAATATCATCGATTTTTTTTTAGTTTTGAGATTAGGCTCCCATAATGCATAAGTTTAGCCTGATGCTATTGCTCGACTTACCATGAAGTCTGCTATTACGCTATCCTTGATAGCTTTTTGGTTTACATACATGATATCATACTCAGAAAGCAAGACTTGCCACTTGGCTAATCTCTCTAACAAGGTAAGAGCTTTACACAAATACTTGATGGGATCGAGTTTGGCGATTAGCCACTTAGGGTGGTACAACATGTATTGTCTTAACCTTCAGGCTGTCCAGGCCAAAGCATAACATAGCTTCTTTATAATTAAATAATTATTTTCATATTTTATGAACTTCTTACTCAAGTAGTAGATAGCCTGTTCCTTTTTACACGATATTGTTTTTAAAGCACCCGATTCATCATGTTAACCTAATGCACAGTTTATTGACTTGTCAAAAACTGATAGGTATAAGATTGAAGATCGACCGAGCACTAATAGCATAGGTACTAGAGGATTCAAAAAATAGTGTTTGGCATTCTTCATTCCATTCTCAAGGATTTTGTTTTTGAAGTAGCCGAAAGATTAGATCTTATTTATTGGTTAGCTGAGATACAAAATGAGCTATGTAATTTAATTTTCCTTTATTCTTCGAGATTTTGTTTTTGAAGTAACTGAAAGATTGGATCACAATTATCGATCATTTGAGATACAAAATTAGCTATGTAATTTAATTTTGCCTAAAAGACTCCTTACTTTCTTTTGAGTTCAAGGAGGTGATAAGTTTTGAATAGTTTTGACCTTATCGAGATTGACTTCTATTCTTTTTTCACTGAAAATGAAGCCTAATAGTTTGTCAAATGTGACACCGAAGGTGCATTTTGCAGGATTTAACTTGAGCTAATATTTGCAAATCCATTTGAAGAGTTTTCACAAATTAGCTATATGTTCACTCTCTTTTGGCAATTTGGCGATCATATTATCCACAAAAACCTTGATTTCTTTATGTATGAGATCATGGAACAATGTTACAATCACTCTTTCGTAGGTTGCCCTAGCATTCTTAAGCCCGAAGGGCATCACTTTATAGCAGAAACTGCCTAACATGGTTAAGAAAATGGTCTTCTCCATGTCTTCAGTTGCCATTTTGATTTAGTTATAACTGAAAATCCATCCATGAAGGAATATAATGCATTTTTGGCAGTTTTGTGTACTGGGGTATCGATATAGGGTAAAAAGAAATTATTGTTTAGACTGGCTTAGTTTAGATCCCCATAATGTACAAACATTTGCACTTTACTATCTTTTTTAGGAGTTAAGACTATATTAGCTACCCATTTAGGATATTTGGCTACTTTGAGAAATCCTACTTCAAATTGTTTTTTCACTTTTTCTTTGATCTTTAGAAGCATTTCAAGTTTCATCCTTCTAAGCTTTTGTTGTATAGGCTTACACTTAGGTTTGTTTATGGACCACAATGTTGATGTCTAATCTGAGCATGTCCTAGTAAGACTAAGCAAACACATCCCTATATTCTTGAAGAAGACTTATTAGTTTAGCTTGAGTTGATGATTTTATAAAGTGACTTTTTCTATCTCATTTTGTTTCAAGGTTTATGGTTTTGGTGGGTTCTTCATGAGGCAATATCTATTTTTCTTCTTATTCAATTAGTTTTTATAGGTTTGGGGGTATATGGTTTGCTTTTGAATTTTTTTCAACCTCAACCTCTCTAGCGCAGATTGGTTGCTCAAAATTGATTTTTGAATTTTCAGTATGAATATTCATGTCACCTTTATCAGGGTACCTGAAAATATGGAAAAAGAATAATATAGGTGGAAAAACATCTATTGAAAGTTCTAAAAGTTAACAAGAATTATGACAAAAATGATGTAATGCATATGCGTAATCATTTAATTGATAATACTTAATAAAAGATGCCCATACAAAGAATCCTATAATGCTTTCATAGCTTTACTTTGAAACATACTTGAATATTGTAGGAATCTCAGTTTCAGTCCAAGCGCTCAAAACAAATCCTGGAGGATACAAGCTGGCCTCTTAGTCCATTATTGATGTCCTTCGCTTATTAATTACATTGATGGAGAAATCCCAAATTTCTTGCTCAATAAGAGCATAACATTAGCAGAGCCCTATTCACATATCCTTTTGGGCAAAAACTTTCTTGAAGAGGTGGAAATACCATTGGCTCATATCCCATGTCATGTCTTGACAAATAGGCCATCATTTTTTCATGGCTTTTTTAAGCTTGTTTTCTTTTCTGCTGTCCACTGGGCTTGAATCCTTTTTGTTGATCTAATTAACAATTTTCAAGGCTCTAGCAATCCCTTAAAGGTGTTTCCCAAGTCCTTTTCTAGCTTGGGCACTTTTATTGATAGTTAATCTGAGATCCATATAAGTGCTTCTTGATAGGTGAGGCTTAACCGTTGGCAACCCTTCCTTGACATAAGTGGCATTAACAAACTCAAAGGATTGAAATAAGGATTCTAGATTATCTTCATTGAGTTCAATATATGGGGCATAGGTTGAGGGAGAAGTGATGGTATCTTCTTCTCTTCCAATACTGATGACTTTGTTTTTAATGATAAATTTCAACTTCTGATGTAGCGATGATTGCACTGCCCCTACGGAGTGAATCCAAGGCTTTCTTAACAGGCAGTTGTATGATGGATCAATATCCATCACATGAAAGTCTACATTATAAGTGCATAGGCCAATTTAAAGTGGAATGGCGGTGTTTCCTATAACATTTTTGCAAGTTCCATCAAATGCTCACACCATTGGGTGACTATTCTAGATATGAGGTGTGTCAATAGGGAGCTTACTCAAGCATGACATGGGCATTACATTTAGAGCTGACCCTTTGATGCCTTTGTAGTATGTAGTGATGTGAAGGGCATTATAATTTCCTCTTCTTTCATGGGGGATTTCATCATCAATGATGGATATGTAATTGATGTCAATGATGTTGCTCACTAGGTGATCCATCTAACCTATAAAGATGTCAGAAGGGATATAAGGCTCTTCCAAAATCTTTAAGAGGGTATTTTTGTGAGCTTCAGAGTTCAAAAATAGCGATAGAGCAGATATCTTGGCAAGTTGCTCATTCTACTGATCAACAATGCTATATTCACTATGCTTGATGAACTTAAGGAATTCAGTAGCTTCTTTCTCACTCATTGATTCATTGGCAACTATCAAATCTAATTTTTTGGTTACAGACTTCAATACTTGAGAAACAAGATTATTATTTTCTTATTGAGTTTCACTTCTTGATGCCATAGGGGTATAAAATCTACCACTCTAAGTTAGGTGGCTTACCCCTGAAAGGTCATCATTTGTGACTTGTTAACTAGAATCACTAGTGATCAAGGTTTTGCTTTCATAATTCTAAGGAACCATTTTGTTGTCCTTATAAGGGAAAGGGGATGCAAGTTGAATGATCATCTGTTGCATGGGCTGAAGAGCTATGGCCTTGATTGTCAATCAGTTATCGAACAAGACCAATGGCCTTCCAACCCTATAAGGAGGATTGCTCTCTTTTTTTTCCATAGTGTTGACAGACAGTGCTGCATTTATAGACTGATATGGAAGGTTTGACTTTTATCGTAGAAATTGATGCTACCCTCGTTCATCATCCTTTGAACAATAGCACAAAACTTTTGCATGTTTGAAGAGCATGGCCATAGATAGTGTGGAAATTACAAAAGTCATTGACTTCATCTTTCATATTTTCAACCCCATTAACCGATTTGGCTTGCACCAATATTTGCAAAACCAAATTTGTGACGGTCTAACCTCATTAATGTTTTCTACAATCTTGTAGTTCTCTTCAATAACCATTCTACTTACACCTAACTTAACAAGAGTTTAAGATGAACTGCTTCAATGCTAGATTTTTATTGTTGACTAGCTTTTGTTTTTTCTTTTCCTTTGTCTTTATAGATATTTCTTCTGCTTGATTCACTTTTCATGGCCTCGTTAATCATTCCACACAATATGACTACATCTGTGAAGCTCCTTAGGAAGCTTTTTACTACTTTTCGTAGTAAAAAGCTTGTAATGTACTGATGAATCTGACATCATCTCTTTTTTTTTCAAGAAGGGATGAATCTGGGTAGCTTCTTCTATCCATCTCAAAGCATATTTGTTAAAGCTTTCATCAACTCTCTTTTCCATGCTCATGAGAGAAAGATAATTCGAGATTGAGTCACCAATAGTTCTCTCCTCATCTATAAGATTAATAGAAAGATCAATGTGTTCATCTTACTCCTCATAAAACTCAATCTCAGATCGATCCATCGTCTCTTGGATTATTTCTAAGAACAATGGGCAATATTGCAAATCGTGCCTTTGACCGTAGTGGCAGTAAGATGGCCTTATGACTTTTTTGCTTTGATCTTTGATGTCTGAAACTATCTTAACCCTTACAAAAACTTACTAGACCCTGTTCATTGGTGTTTAGACTTCCATAATGCTTTTTTGATTGAATAACCTTTTCCATCAATTATCACATTCACTCTCGATTCAACATGATTACAAAATGGATTGGCTCTAACATTTGGTCCAGGCCCTTGTTTGACCTTGATCACACTTTATTCTAGCAGACCTTGTACTTTCTTTTAAAGAGGTGTAACTGTCAATAGAATGACCTTGTGCTCTAGTGTGGTACTCAAAATAGGCATTCTTATCATACCATCTGGGGTACGGTGATGATCTTGGGTTTGTGAATATCAGGCCACTACTTGACCTGCCAATAGATGAGAGTAGATCTCTTTATGGGAATATAGAAGTGGCTCAAAGTGCTCCATTTTTTGCGATGCTTGTTGATTGTTTGGAGCTCTTGCATTGTTCATGTTGCAGGGTCATGTACTTTAGCCCACGTTTTGAATGAGATTCAGTGTAAAGCTCATTGTTGGAGCGGACCTAATAGCATTATCAGCATGTGCCTGCCTTTAAAAGTTTAGATGATCCAAAAGGCTTAGTGCACCCGACTTAAAAATGTATGATATTGGTAGTGGTCAAGCCTTTGAGTTATCCCTGATCAGGATTTGGATTAGGCATAGTAATATGAAGGGGAGAGAGATCATCAAGCAAATCACTCATCCAACTAGTCTTGGATGGCCACCACGAAGTGGCCATAAACTTGGAGTCACCACCGATCTTTTTAGGGTAGGCAGGATCGATGCCTCTTCAATACAATATTATGAGCTACGACACTCAAAACGTTGATTTCTAGGTCTGCAAAGTCTAGAGATTCATTGGCTAGGTTTAAGAGTTGGTTATGCGTAAAAAAGGATTAACACCCCCATGATGCTCGAAATCAGTACCTACTAACTATGTCTCTCTTTGGTTTTGGTTTAAATGGTTCCATTTGGTCGTTATTTAGATATGATCCCCTTTAATGCAAGAAATTTTGTAAATCATAGATCTAGATTCTAAAGGAAAATTCGAATCTCCTTTGCACCTCGTAGGTGTGGGGAACATAAGGATTTTTGGTGAAAGTAAGTTTTGGATTGAGTAAGTTTGGATATTTCATGTCAAGTATTAGAGAGATACCAACATGGGATATTGATTTGCAATTTTTAGAATTGAATTTTTTAAAACATGAATGCACAAAGGTCCTTACTAAAGAGAAACATCTTAGTAAGACAAAAAAGAAAATAATAAAATTGCATAAAATAAGCACCCAAAAACATAAAAAAATATAGGAACGATCAGAATATATCTTGTAATCGTCTTCGATTATTAAAGAATAATCGATACAACAGCATTGAGAATTGGTTGGATTCTATGGTACTTGAAGGATAGAAAAATGAAGCTTTGATTGATAGGTCTAGAGATGTCCGGGAGAGAATTTGGATTTCAGACAAAATTTGAGGAGATGAGGTTAGAGTATCCCTTTTGGAGTGGTGGAGTTGGGGTATCCCCAAAGAAAAAAATTTGAGAGAAAATTCAAGCTTTTAGAGTATCCCCTTGTAATGGTGGGGGTTAGAGTATCCCCAAAAATAAAATTTTGATATTTTGAGAAAATAGAGAGGAAATTTGAGTTTTTAGTTAAGAACAGGTTTGGAGTATCCCTTCGAAGAGTAGGGTTCGAATGTCCCAAAAAATGGTAATTTTAGCTATATTTAAGAGGGTTTTGTTTTGAAAAGAAATTTGAATTTTAAAAGAAAAGTGGGTTTGGGGTGCACCTCAGAAAAATAGAGTTGGAGTACCTCCATTGGTGAAAGTTTTTATATTTATAAAGGAAAAAGATATTTTGTATAAGAGATATTTCGTTAGCAAAACCCGAAGGCTTGAAAGAGAAATTATTTTCATGTTTTAGCCTTGATCCAAGTCTAGAGATTTGTGTTATGGTATGTGACTCCATGAGAAATGGATTGGATACATTTTGAGACATTCAAACACCCTGACAAAGGTGGTTTATGAAATTGAATTTATTTTGATCACAAAACAAGGGACAACATTACGTAGTTCCCATTCCTGAATATATTCTGAGCTTATTTGAAGGCTTGGGTGGTGAGTGAGGTATCATTGGAAAGGTGGCTCAATGGAGTTTAATGTAAAAATATTCTTAAAATTCTAGAAAAGGGTTTTCTAGGCATAATTAATTTTTGAAGTTAGGTCTATCTTGACAGTAACAGCATGTACAAGGAAAAGGCATGATGGACTTTAAAAAATCATTTCAGGCTCACCTGGAATCGTTAAATCATAAACAATACCTTTTTGAAAAGGGAATTTCATAAATTATTTTAGGAAAAAAATTAAAAATTTTAGAAAAATCATTTGATGGGCCAAAATGGCCTAAATAGAATATAGAATGCTGGTTCTAGGGGTTCTAGATAGCAAAGGTTCAACAAATCATATTCCTTTCATCCAGAATAATCTGAGGGCACATTATACACCATTGGAAATGTATTTCAATGACATTTAAACAAAAACTTCAATAAAAATCATTTATGATTTAAAAATAATTTCTCAAACTCTAACTATTATGAATTGCCAGAGCAAAATAGGGGGACTATTTAACTTTCCTACTTTCTTAGGGAATCGAATTTAAGTTATGGACATCCGAACATCCACCACACAAGGACTAGACTAACATGGGCATCGCAAATTCATTCCTTATTCTTGGAGTAGTTTGGGATGATGAAACAACCCGTTGACCATGCCATCATGAAGGTGTTAAAACTCAAGATCAAGGCTCAGTATATATTTTCTACAAAAAGGGAATTTTGTTTGAAAAACATCATCTTTAAACTCATTTTACCATGAATCTAGATATGATATTTTTAATGTATCCCCAAGATTGGATGACTGATATAATAAAACCTTACATCCATGCTAACCTCTATCTATTGGAGATAGCATGTGTTTAACTTGATGCTTTTTTTAAAAAAATCAAAATTTTAGCAAACAAGCATACATCTTAACAAGAATGACATGAACAAAGCACAACATGCTCAAAGATAAATAGGAATTAAATGTGCAAACACACAAAAGTGGCTTTTTGACATGGAAGTAGGTAGCAAAAATGCAAGAAGATAACAAATAAGATGCATGAAAATGAAATAAACATGCTTAAGTGGAGAAAAGTATGTTGAAGTTGTCAAGACAACATTTTAATGACATAAGACTCCTTAAAATACAAGAAAATGCATGGACATACTCAATGCATATTATGAACATTTAAATAGGAAATGAATATGTGAATATGAGAGGAACATAACAAGAAATGCATGAACAAAAGTTCTAATAATGATGAAAATGAAGGATGGCATGTTTGCATATCCAAACAACATCAAGGTATCAAGAGGGTTCTCAAGATCCTAAGATTACCACAACCAAGGCAACAATATTGCATGAAAGTCCTAAAAAGGTCATGGCAGCATAAAAAGCTCATTAAAATGATATAGATTAAAAAATAAAAAAAGTGTATGGAATAAGGTAAAAATATACCAAAAAAGCTTAAACTTTTCTTCTTTCCTAAAGTAGTGACTTTAAGCTCAGTCATTTCCTTTTTTTGCTATTATTTAGCAAGAAAAAGGTGAAAGGAAGAAGTTTCCTGGTAATATGGTTGATGGGGTGTTTTGAGGATGAAAGTGTGTGAAAGGTTAAGTTTTTAGAGGTTTTCTGGATATGGTTTGGGGGAATTACAAGAATAAAAGAAGGTTAAGGGTGAAAGACAACATAATAGTGTTTTGGAGAGTTTTTGTGATTAGAGATTGCTGGGGGATTCTTGGGAATGGTTGAAAGGGCTCCTTTATTGAGCCAATTTTACCTCTTTTAAACTTAAGGTTCACCCAATGCTTTTGGGAGACAAGGCAAGGGCATTTTTGATCTTTCATTTATGCACTAGTGGATATCTCTAGCTATTATGCTTAGTTGATGTTCTTCCCATTGGTTCTGCCATGTAGAGCAATGGGTAAAAAGGTTGCAAAAGCCTATAACCAGAAACATGCCTAGCATGCCCTCTTACAATTCATGAAAGTGACCCTTGTCATTAGCTAGTTGGGCTCTAAAAATTTGTTTAAATCTGATCATAAGCCCAAAGTCGAGGACTACAATGAATTATGATGATTTCTTGGTGCAAGGAACATGTTTGAATCAGATTTTTGAA
>JBBYHK010000006.1:19890247-19902397 GCA_038382065.1 Adansonia grandidieri | reverse complement strand
AATTCGAGATTTAATATAATATTTTAATATCTATAATTAATATGTAATATATAATTATATATATTATATATAATTTGCGTGGAGTCAATTCCCAACATATATAATATTATAATATATAATATATATCATATAATATATTATATATCGCATATATAATATATTAATAAATATAATATATATATTAATTTGAGATTTAATATAAAATCTTTTTTTATTTTTTTTATTTGTAAATGGTAATTCAGAATTTAATATAAATTTTTTTTGTTATTTGTAAATGATATTTTAAAATTTAATATAAAGTATGTTTCTATTTTTTAAATAGTAACTCAAGATTTAATAAAAAATATTTTCACATATTTTATTATTTTTAAATACTGTTTCTGATATATAATTTATATTTATAATTTATCTATATAGTTTATATATATGAAAGAGTCGGTTCTAATAAGAAGGGAAAGCAGGGTTAAATTGTAATCACAATCTCTTTATTAATAATTCTAATAATTGTTATTTTCTTTTTTCAAATAAATTTTTTCATTTTACTTTTTTATAAAAGTTATCACTCTATATCACTTTTATGGAATTTTTCCTAAAGTATGGGTAAACTATATATATATATATATTTTAGACAACCATTGAGATTAGAAATTCACATCCAATGACTCATATTATTTGAATCTGATCGAAAGCTGATTTTAAGAACCTGATTCGAGAATTTTCCATCATTATGCTGGATCTTTTGTTTTAGTATTTCGATTAAAGCTTGGAATTTATCCACATTTCAAAAAATAGCTAGACTGTAAGGGGATCTCATATAATTAGTTAACAAATCAATTTAAATTTTGCAAAAGCATTTTGTTGATCCAAATTGAACATATTGGAAAATTTTGATGAAAGTATTAATCTCAGTTAAAATAATAAGATTTTAAAGGTTCAAGTGTTAAAAGGGAGTTTGACCTAGATTGTTCCTGCCAAGGTACAATTGATTACCTTGATTCAATCCAGTCTTCCCTTGTCATGGGCAGATTTTTTTCTCAAAGTTTGCTTAAGGCTTATGATATGTGAGATGAATTATTGTTTGGAAGTAAACCCAACAATCTAAAAGAAAGCAATGATGTTGAAGCCATGGTATTTGAGGACGTGGGAGATGTATGCAACTTAATTCACACTTGTGCTATTAATAGTGGGTTGGACAAGCCAACGCATGCAACGAATACATGCATATGGGAACTGACAGAGGGTGAAATCTACCTACGGATGTGTCTAATATAGCAACTGATATTGATTCTTCTAGAGTGGGAAAACAATTGGTTACTTTTGATTTCCTTCAGGCAAGGCCTATTGTGGATAGAAATGCATCTGGGGATAACCTTATTTTGCCTAATGCCCCTTTTTTTTTTTTTTAAGACTCAATAATGGGCTTGTTTTAGTTAATGCGAACCTCATCAACACAAAGATTGGCTTTGGGTTTTTTGACATCAGATCTGGTAATTTAGTAGTCCCTAATTCGATATCCCCAGGGATGAATCTGGTTTAATAATTTTGCTTGTTCTATCTTTCATTCTAAACAAGCCGATATAGCAGCAAATAATAAATGGAGGGTAAGATATTAAGGATTGTGAGGATGAGTTGCTCCGCAAATCTATTAAAAAAAACAAAAAGAAAAAGAAGAAAACAGGTTAAACAGAAACGGGATCCACGTAATAAAAAAGATAACTAAATAATTCTCTTTTTTATGGTGACTTCAAAAACCTTAAGGAGATTTATAAAGAGGACATCAGAGCGACCTAGAGGTACTTAGTTGTGTGGCTAACTGTGATCAAAGAGTTATCATTGATAGAATCACGGACCTTGATGGACGCATATTTTGTTAATTCATCTAGCAAAGTCATGTTGCATTTTATTGCTATTTCTAGGTCATTGGCTACGGAGTTTTCTTGGGGTGTATGTTTTCGTCTTACAAATTATTTTTGCTTTGATTGGAGTGTTTTGTGTGTACAGTGTATTTATTTTTTAATATGTTTTGGCTAAGATGAGGATCCTTTGCTTCAGATAGAGGCTTGTGTAGAGTATCCAAGGGTCTTGTCTTAAAAAAAGCTATTTGGGTCATACGATGCAGAAATGGTTCTAATTCAAGAAACTAAGGTTGAATATATTACTGATACAGTTATTATAGGTGGGTATGTTCGACGTCGATAGGGAGGTTAGGTGGGTTATTGTTAATGGGAGATATGGGTAGTTTTAATCTTATTAGCAGTTATTATTACGACAGATTCTAGGTTGTGAAAGGTAGATGGATTCATTTAAACTTCAAATGTGTAATTTGTAAGGTGTAGGCCCCCTTCTACGATGGGGGTAAGTAGATGTCATGGGAAAAATATTTAGAGTTAAATAGGAGATTGGTGGTTTAGGGTGCTTAATTAGAGCCTTTAATACAGTTTGATGCAAATCAAAAAGAAATGGTGGAGGCTGATAGTAAGATAAAAAAATAACTTCAATAAGTTATTGACGACTATGATTAAAAATGCCATTAAAGGAAAGAGGATTTACGCGGTTCAGATGAAGAATTAGAGAATTGATGGAAAATTGCAAAATGTGATAATGGAAAAAATACCCAGACATAGTAATGAGAGTGCTAACTTCTTTGCAAAAGCAGGAGTAAACTAGACGGAAAACTCCATTACTTGGTTGTAAAAATTATTTAGGTAAATATCTAGCTATTCTTAATTGGGTAAGAAGTGGTATGCCTTGAAAAGATGAGACTTTGTGGCAGCCTGAGTCTTAAATAGGTTGTTCAATACATTATGACAAAACATGGCATGGTGAATTTAAAGCTAAGATTACAATATTTAAATTAGAAAAAAAAAAAAAACTATTATCTTTAGGTAGATTGATTTGAATTAAAAAAAAAATAGATTTTGCTCTGTTAGAGAGTGATTCAATTGTTTGCTTGGGAGATGGTTTATTTTCTTTGGAGATGGTTCTATTTGGTTGCATGTTAAGACTATTTGTCTAGATTCTTTCTAAAGTCCTTGGGTAATTGTTGTATCTTGTCTTCGGGTTGTTTATGAGCAAAAAATGGGTGCTGGTGTTGTTAAACTCCATAAACAATGTTTAAGGAAATATTCACTTGACAAATTTTAAGCTCTATTTTGGTACATGTCTCTTAGATATGTATGGGAAGTTTGCGTTGGTCCATTAAACTTATGGGGTCAAAATTGTGCACATGGTATTACCTGTATCTTTGGAGGCTTTATCGCATAGTTAAGGGTGTCGAATACTTGAAGTTATTCTTGGTATGCTTTAAGTAATGACTGACTTTGATTTTCTTTCTTTTTTTTTTTTTTTGTCTGAGACCTTTAGGTATTCGATAGTCATATTAGGTCTCGAATACGAGTCAAGTTGAGTCAAACCCCAAATAAAAAAAAGCTCTCTCAATATCAGTTTTCTCCATTCTCAAAAACTGAGACCTTTGTTAAGAGGTACTGAGCTTTTTACCACTTGGCCTAGTAGGTGTTGGTGACTTTGATTTTCAAAATTTTCATTTCGACTATTTGTGTATCTGACTTGTAAAGCTTTGAAGTGCTTGGTGGTGTTGGTCTTTTGGTTTGTTGGTCCTAAGCTAGCGCTGTTCTGTGTGATGGATTAATGATTCTAAAAGATTGGTTCCGTGGTTTATGGCAACATGATCGTTGCTCCTATCTTTTTAGCTCTTTTTAAGGTGAAGTTGTGATAGTTTTCTATTCTTTGATCATTTCTTTGGTTTGGTTAAGCGGTTTTAGCTTGGGTGGGTCATTCCTTAAGAGGTCGGTAAACTGATTGTCTCGGAATTTTTGACTATTCTTGTAATTATTATGGTTGGTGCTAGGTCGCTTCATTAATATAAATCCTTTTTGACCTAGCAGGAAAAAAAAAAAAAAAAAAGCAAGTTTCTATCACCATTAAATATTTACCAATTTTCAGATGTTAATCCAAGAACCAAAACATAAGTATCTTTATCAAGTCCTTGAAGGATACTTTCAACCTTATGCACTTAATTCATCGATCCATTTTACCAAACCACGAATTCAATAACTAAAGCAAAACCAAGTACATAAAGCTATAAATAGATAAAGAAAACATTTAACATAAAAATCCACCTCTCGTTTCATAATCTTTTGGCTGCAATGCTTTCAAGTAGCACAAGAAGTTTTTGAAACTTTAATAGCATATTCCATGGCTTTAGGAATGTCAACTTTAGTATTTGAAGGTCCTACTGCCTCCACATATCTCGTGGTTCTTTGTGGGTTTTCCCAACGAAGGGATTCAATGCTTTAATATCGTCAATACTAAAAACAAAAAAGATAAAAGTTAAAGTTTTTTGGATTGGGTTTATAAAAGTTACTTTTTTAGGCCTAGTTTAGTATTGTTATTAGAAAAAGATTAGGTTGAAAAAGTGGGGTGAAAAAATATGATTTAAAAAATTTTAAATGTTTAACATTACAGTGTAAAAATACTTTAACAAGTTGAAATATCGAAAAATGATATGTTTAAAATAACAGTAGTTTCAAGATATCAGGATAATAAAGTTATCTCATTTAAAAGTCAATTTTCAAACAACAAAAGCTTCATTTTTCTTTTTTTTTATTTGAGTTGTTAAACCATGATTTTTAATGCAAAAGCTAAAATTTTTTATCCGTTTAATATTGTGTTTGTGATGAAGAGCAACTTTAACCTTAAAAATTATGCCAAAAGTAGTACTAAATGAGGCTTTAATTTAATCATCCCCAAAAACATAGGAATTGAGGATGAGAGGACATGTTTTGGATCGTTCCCTTTTATTGCCCCTAAAAGTTTTCCTTTTTGTAGTGAAATGTTTATTATACGAATTTTTTTTTATTTGTTGGAATGATGGCAAAGAATGATTAAGGCACAATAAAAATAAGAGAGTGGAGAGATTATGAGCAATTAGACTGAGGCACTGTTGAAATATTATTCATGATATGAAGTCTTTAATCGGTAGGAACAATAATGAAAGTTAGCCAAGACTTGGCAAAAGAGGCTATGAAAATTATTGGACTTCTACCTTATACAGAGTTGATTGAGTCAGCCAAGCCACCATGAAAATTTTTTATTCGTGATCTTAATAAACAAATGCATTGAATTTAAATAATAGTTTCAATACTCATAATAAAGTTGGTAATTTTTTACTAGAGTTGCCAATAAATGTACTCAAGAAAGTGTTGCTAACGTACACCATGAAAAAGTGTGATGCTTTATTCTATTATGGGGTGATGATGGTTAGATTGCACGTAAGTTTTCCACTGAAGCTTTTAGATCTGTTCCAGCTAGCAGTTCAATTGAATGCACGCTAAAACGATTAAGATATGAGCAGTTCAAGTAATAATAGTAATGTTCCTGATATATGATGTTCCTATTGTTAATGAATTGCCTCTTCGAGTTTTCGTCGAAACCTGATTCTTCAATCCAGTATAGGAAAGTCAGTCAAAGGTTCTATCATATACCATCTCTATTATTCACCATATTTAACAAAGTTTTTATTTCTTTTGGCTAGTTCATTTAACAATGTTTAACCGCGATGCAAAGATAACTCTAGTTATTATAATTTTTAGAAAATGATTATTTTTCATTAGCTCTGCATGGAGGACGTTTCATGACATATATTTAAACCTTTTCTAAATAAATTATGGATTTTGCTCTGGAGTATTAAGTATATTCTTTAAATTATTGTATTAGATATATTTTAATATATTAGAAATTCAGGAAATTAATTTTAGCTATTTTATTTAATACAAGAACATTACATTAAATAAATCTTGGATTATTTGCAAATAGGATTCTTATGATACTCGTTAGCGAATTTGATAAATTATTTAAAAATTAAAATTTTATTTAACTTTGATATGAAATTCTCCTCCTTTATTCACATACTTTTGGTTTGTATAAGTTGGCGAATAATGTATTTTTCTTTAAGATGGGTACTGTCCAATATCCGTGTGTGTGTGAATTTGAGTGAATATTTTTCATCTGTGCTTATCTGCCCGGTGTTACTTGGATCGCATCCTACTTTGGAATATTAAAACTTAGGATGGTTTTTTACACTAGTTTTAACCAATTTGATTAAACTCAATCTACAATAAAGCTAGGCGTAAAGTAAAATAGATTTAAATTCATCCAAATTCAAAAAAATAAATAAATAAATAAATAAAAATGAAATCATAAGGTGTTATTGAGTATCATTAGACATTTTTTTTATAATTGTTTACTAGATTTATGAACTCTAAAACAATCCAATTCACCTATAGGATGACATTGAGGATAATTTGTGATTTTCTGTCAAGTGTTTATCAGATACTCCACTCTACAAACACAATCATTGTGTTTATTGACAAAAAGAAAAAAAAAAAATGTCTCCAAACATTCAGCTTAGTTAATGATTGCTCAAAAGACTAGATTCAAATCTTCTTCCTCCAAAAAAATGAATAAATAAATAAAAACATCCATATATTCCTTAATTTGAACATAATATTCCACAAACACAAATACGTAGCTGTTTTAAATACATAACACAACGAAATTACCATATAAAAAGTAATTATGCTGCAGTTTTGAAGAAGTAAACATTGACCCAACAATCCTTTAATTCACAAATGGCTACAAGTAATATATATATATATATATATATATATATGCATTATATGTGGTAGAACACAGATTCGTAGGGTCTTTAACAGACCCCTGTCCTCTTAGTTTCCACGTAATGCCTCCATTGCCTAAACTTTTCTTGAATCATCCTCTCAGTCCTTTTAGCTGCCTCCCCACCCTTATTCCCCTCTTCCACCGAATCAACAACAGCATCGACATGGGAAGCTGGAATGGCCACACGACTTGGAAGCGAGTCTAGTTCCTTCACCACCACCTCAATATGTGAGACAAGTCTCTCAGCCAGACTGCGACCAAAGTCCTCCCTAACAACCACACGCAGAACAGCAACATGTTGGGCGTCTGCAGGCATTGTATAAGCTGGCACGATCCACCCGAACTTCCTCAAACTCTCAGATATCTGAAACACTGTGTATTTGCTGCTGTCTTTTAGAGCAAAAGCCACAAGGGGAACACCCACATCTTTGGAGACAACCTCAAATCGTCCTGTTTTCTCTATTCCTTCCTTCAGAATTCTTGCATTCCCAATGCAGTTTTCGATGATATTCTTGTATCCCTTTTATGAAAAAAGCGAATAATACAAACTAGTAAAGAGATGACCATCACTAAGGATCAGAAAGAAAAAGCATTTATCAATGAAAGTTTAGTTAATTGTGTAAAGCAGAACGTAGCCTTTCGAAAAGGAGGTGGGCAGCAGTTTTGAATATTTGCTTTCGATAAAATGACCACAATTTACTACATATCTGTTAAGAAATACTACGGACATAAGGAGAAGATAACTTGTTTGTTCAGTTTATTTATATTGATGAGAGACAGAACAGACATGGTCCTCACAATCTTCATCATTCAACGTTTTACATGTTTCACTTCTAAAAGATATACACATATAAGCTTTAAAGGAATTTTCCTTAAAGAAATGAAAAAAAAAATAGAATTATGGGGTTGCTACAATCCCCAGCTATGTTATTCAGACTTTTTATTTTTTCCTAACATATGTATCTTAACTTATATTCGACAGACTTTTTATTTTTTCCTAACATATGTATCTTAATTTATATTCGACATATATACAAACATGATATAAGGATATAATCCTCTAAAAAAAACTTAAAAAATTGAATATATCATATCAAACAGACACTCGTATCCGGTACTCAATCCCGAATCTGGGTAACATATATCCTAGGAAGTATGGACTCAACTCTCAATCTAGTTCCTCGAAAGCCAAATGGTTAGAGGTTATAGGTCTAAATCTGGAGGAGAGAAAGATGAGATTTATGGGATGGGAGAGAAAGAGAGCTACCACAATTGTGTAGCTTATATCTTAATGGGTTTTAATATGGTATTGGATAAACTTATATCTTAATGGGTTTTAATATGTATTGGATAAACTAAGGAAGAAAACATTTGCCTACTGATATAAGCATAAATTAGTTTCCATTCATGGCGAGTGTAAGCAATTTCTATATTCTCCATGGCTATTAAAATGGTTCTTGAAAGAGAAATGAAATTAGAAGAAAAGGAAATCAAAGGGGAAACCAGGTCAATTAAATTGATATCCTTTCCACACCCACGCTAGTCTGCATGTAAATTTTAGCAGAATTTACCTCAAAACCAAGCCGAATAAGCTGATAATATTGAGCTATAATTTGACTAGAGCCTGCCACAAGGGAGAAGGAGAAAATAATTATTAACATATATGCATCACTGCAAATATAGCAAGAACAATTCTGAATGGAGAATATGAATTCTTAAGAGCAATTCTGAATGGAGAATATGAATTCTTAAGAGCAACTAGTTCTAAGAGTAAAACATAAATTATTGCCCGTTAAAGATATAACCAATAACAAACAAGGTTAACTTATTTCTTGCACATATAATTTTAATTTATAGAAGCTATGATGAAATATTTTGGATATACCTTATAATAAACCGTCAATAATGAGGGGAGAATGTTACTTAAACTATCAATGATGATATTATCTTTTATTTAATTTGAAGATGAAATTGATTACTTAGAGTTGAACTGTGATTGTTCAACTTACAAAAATTTTTAATTTTGATTGATCAGCCTACATGTACATATTTAATTATTCATAATATTAAATAAATAGGATGTCATAATTTATGATGTCAATGAATCCACTCGATGTATAATTTAGTTGAAAATCTTTAAATAAAAAAAAAATCATCAATTTACATGTGGAAATTTGTAATTCGTTAAAATTTTTCCTTTTACAAAGAGCATATCCAGATATTTTGAGGTTTCAACATTATTCTGAAAGCATGCATGTGCCAACAAGATTTGTCTATTTTATATTTTTTAGAACTGATATGGAGTCATAGTAATCGATTCAAATGTTGCCCAGAGAAAATTCTTATACCTGTGTTGGAAAGAAAACATGAAATCAATTCAAATAAATTTTACTGAAATGTTTTTGACTGCATTCTAACAAAGTTTGTAATAGTCAAAGTAGGCATAACACTAAAATTGAACTGGCGACATCATGAAAGCGGATTCCAATTCCCTCTACTCTGGTAAGGTTCTATCTATAACTAAAATAAAAAATCAACTCTTTTGTGCTTCAACTCAGCTAACAGAAGAAACAAATAAAGATTAAAAAAAATGGCAATGAAATGAGAAATTACTCTGAAAATTTTCATGTGTATCCTGTTTCTCAGCTCAATAAAATTATGAAGTCATTACTGCGACTATCTGCCTAATGAAAACAATGCCCACGCAACCAATCGTACTACAAAGCAAACTCAAGATATACCATCTGTAGAACTTGAGCAACATCAATAGACATCTACACCTATAGGGGTATTCTACTAAATGTCTGTTTCACGTCAAAAGCTACTCTGGTCAATAGAACCTCCCTTTCCCCACCCCCAGGATCCATTTGTTTCAATGCTGTGCTATGTCCTGCTTTCTTTTATCATTTAAAGCTTACAAGCATTGAAAACATTTATGAGGCGAATTAAATTTGATCAAGTTTCAGTCTTTGAACAAACAAGATTTCAGGGATCAATTTGCAGAGATCAGATCTCTGTAGTAGAAACGAAAATCACTGTACGTTACTGCACTAAAATCAATTCTAAACTTACTGTTCATAAAGATATGCCTAAGCATTGGAGTTAAATTAATTCACACTCACATGACATGTCATCTACAAGAATGAAGGACTACATGTCAACAAATGCATGAATGCATTACCTTTAGAGAAGTTCAAGGTGAAAGTGGGCTGATCAGATCCAAGGTAGTTGATGTGAAAGACGAGATCCTCAGGCAAATCCTCCTTGGTTCTCCACACAACCCAACCAACTCCGGCATATACAAGGCCATACTTATGCCCACTGACATTGATGCTTTTTACTAACGGTAGGCGGAAATCCCACACAAGATCTGGGTAAACAAAAGGAGCAATGAACCCTCCACTGGCAGCATCGACATGTATTGGGGTATCCCAACCAGTTTCTTCGTTCTTCTTGGTGAGAAGTTCATTAAGGAGCTTGACATTCTCAAACTCCCCAGTCAGGGTAGATCCCAGAATGGCTGCAACGCATATGGTATTCTCGTCAACCATTTCAACAGCTTTCACAGGGTCCATCACATAATATCCCTCTTTCAGCTTCACCTCCTTCAGGTCAACCTCGAAGTACCTCGCAAACTTCTCCCAGCAAACCTGTGTAGCATATTTAAAGAACATTTCACATCATTTCACGAACTAACCTAATTAGTGATTCAGGCAACACTTTCAGCTTGTCATAGGAACAGCAAAATTATGAAAAAAGACATGCTCAGAAACTCATTATACTCTACAGATGCTTTGAGCGAAAGTAAAAACCAAATTATTTTGGAACTATATGCTTCAGTGACCCCAATGGACCATATTATAACCTTTGATAACTTCTAGGCTATACCATGTACTTTGTATTTTCATTTTCCAGTAAATAAATTTCCCTGTACATATCCTTATGCCATTTGGGTTAAAAAGTAATTCAAGTTTACCACTAGAGAAGCAACAAAATCAGTTCAAGACACTGAATTCATGTATCTTCAATTGTAAATTTGTGCAAAAAACTTACCTGCACATTCGCTCCTGTCACTATGTTGGGCTTATCATAGGGTTTGCCCTGTGATTTTCTCTTTTGCTGCCACTTTCGTTTAAAAGCTAATCCTGCCAGCATTATTGCCTCAGAGGAACCGACGGTTCCGACACCAACTGCTGCCTCACCATTCCCGATTGGAGCGTGGTATAAGTTTGCTATCATGTTCACACATCGATTCTGTAGCACCAAAGCAAATATTGATTCGATTATACGATAGCAAGCCCAGTTAAGTTACCTTATAGAGTACAAACAATACATTTCTTCTCATCAAATAAAGTCAATTAGATATCTAATGAACTTACAACCAATGAAGAACAAATAAAAATGTCTTCTAGGAATTCATATCACCTATCAATCTGAAAGAAGCTGTTTGGTTTCTTACTAGAAATCCTAATTCAACCCTCAAAACTATTTAATCCGTCACCATAACTCTCCCAGGGGCAAGCCCCAAATGAATACAATATAGCTCAAAATAGCAACATCATTCCCTCTTTATATCTCCCTTTCGCTCGATGATGTAAGACAATAGCATCGTAATTCGAATGAAAGATACCACTTCCCCAACCAGAAGCCACCTGTATTAACATTTGGCTAACAACACTCATATGGATAGTTGTGTTAATGATATAAGAGAGAAGATGAGAAAGACGGTTCTTAAATGAAGTACAAAATTTTAAAAGATTAGTCATGAAACGAGGTCTTTCACCAATTAAATTTGGGACTCAGTTAACTAGGCTTCAAAATGTATTACTATGTGATATTTCTGATGTTATTCAAAGAAATTACCAAAAAAAATGCGACTTGTTTCTCTTCTATTTAAATTTATTTGCGGGAAGATAACTCCTCTTAATGGAATGATTGTTCTTCGATTTTTTTTGTCCTTTTCTTGTTTTTACGCATTACTGAAACAACTTGAACCAAAACGAAACCAAAAAAAACACCCAGAAGTGCATATTTTTCACTATTTAACTTGACAAGCTTTGGGACTAATACTTGTGTTGCTGATGTTATGACTTTTGCAATTTTCAATTATGACTAACAATAACAACATACTTTAACAAAATAAAGCCTATCACAAGCTTTAAAAACTGCTATATTTAAGTGGTACAATCTCCCTGCATTTCTGAGAGAATGAGACACAGTGGTACCATCTCAATTACGTGTCTTCTGAATAATAAGATAAGGAACGAGTTGAAATCACTTACTGTACCATTTTCTGAGACAAGGAAAATAAGCTAACAGTAACTATTTTTTGTTAGTATATGGGGTACCGAAAACACGAGAAATTGATGAAGACTTCAAGGTGTGTAGCAATGCCACTTTCTTTAAGGTTTGATTCGCCCCCACCATTAATTAGGTATACAAAAGGGTTAC